>PISW01010548.1:0-48673 GCA_004023785.1 Mungos mungo | reverse complement strand
GGAGGGCTGGGGGTAGAGTACGAAGGCGAGGGTGGGCACCCGGCGGCGGCGGACACAGGACGAGGGCCGGCGGAGGGCCGGGGGCTCGGGACCAGGCCGGCGCCGGGAGGCCTGGGGGAGGCCCGCAGGCCGCATCCCCGCGCGTCCGGCACGCTAGGCCCCGCTCGCCCGGCACGCTAGGCCCCGCTCGCGTCCCCTCAGGCAAAACAGGTTCCGGACACCGGGGCGGGGAGAGGCGCTGAGGGTCCCAGTTACCGGAGCCGTTCGGGCCGATGATGCAGGTGAACCTCTTGAAGGGGCCTATGACCTGGCGGCCCCGCCACGACTTAAAGTTCTCCACAAGCAGCAGCTCCAAGCGCCCCATGGCCGCGCCGTCCGCGCCTCAAGCGGCGTGCGCACACGCCGGCGGGAAAAGCGCGGGAAGTGCCTGCGACGTCTCGCGAGAGGAAGGCGAGAATCCGGGGAGCGCCGCGCGCGCGGTTCCCAAGCAACCGGTTTGTTTACGTTTCCAAGGAGAGCGGATCTCCGCACGGAGAGAGGTCGCGAGCCGACTAACTGGCGGAGCCGACTCGCATCGCCTCCGCCTGGCCTCGTAGGGAGCCAGCCTCGCTGCGGCTCCCGCTTGCTTTCTTTTGCTTGTCTTTCCCTTTTCATCTCGCTTGCTTAAAACCCCCCTGGAGTTTCTTCGCGATTTGCCGCCATGGAGATAGCGCAGCCCAGAGACCAGGAGCAGTACTTAAGGCTGGCCAAGAGGAGCCATGCGGAGCTGTGCAGGCAGAAACGGATCTTCAACGCCAGGAACAGGATCCTCGGGGTGAGGCCCTCTTCCCGGTGGGAATGTGTAGGGGGGAGACGGGCGGCGGGAGACCAGGGACTAGCCCTGGCGGCGAAACTGCTGATCCAGGCACGGCCGCAAGCGGCGGCAGCCCGTGGTGTTGACGGAAAGGGGGGAAGACCTTCGCAGACCGCGTACTGTACACCCTCCGTCTCACTTGCGGGACAGGCAAACTGAGTCCCGCAGCAGGGACGGGGCTTGCCTGCCGTGAGGGGCTAACCAGAAGGCGGGTCTCCTTTCTCGGAGCCGGATTTTCTGCTCCGTCGGGGGTCTTTCCAGTCTCTTCATTAGACACACGCCGGCGGAGTTACTATTTTGTGGCACGGCGGAGCTGGGCCCAGGAAATGAGGAATATGGCAATCCCTGCGTGACCTTGCGGAGTTCATGGCCCGGTGGACTCTGGCATTAAACCGGCCACGGTAGCAAACATAAGAGGCTCTTAAATACAGATGACGGGGCCACCTAGGTGGCTCAGTCGGCTGAGCCTCGCACTTCGGTTCAGTTCATGATGTCAGGATTTGTGGGTTCGAGCCCCGCATCGGGCTCTGTGCTGACCGCTCAGAACCTAGAGCCGGCTTCAGATTCTGTCTCCCTCTCTCTGCCCCTTCCCCACTCGTGCTCCGTCTCTCTCTCTCACTCAAAAATAAACATTAAAAAATTATAAATACAGAAAACAAATTGAAGGTTGTTGGAGGGGAGGGGGCGGGCTAAATGGGTGGTGGGCATTAAGGAGTGCACTTGGGATCAGCACTGGGTGTTATAGTAGGTGATGGATCACTGGGTTCCATTCCTGAAAGCAATACTACATTGTATGTTGACTAACTTGAATTTAAATAAATAAATAACATACTCTAAAACTAACTGTATTACAAAAAATAAAAATGATCACATTCATATGCAGTGGCATCAGTGCTGTGAGGGTGGGGAGCATGGGTGTCAGGGGCACACAGACTGAGACTGGGAGAGGAAATCACAGAGTGCTTCCTGGAGGAGGGGCTGCCTAAGCCCTGTTCTTCAGATACCTATAAACTAAGAGAAAGGGAGAAGGAAGCTCTGGGGACAGGCTGAAAAGATATGAAAAGAATTGATGTGTACCTAAGGCAACTAGTTAACAGTGGAACAAGGCTTTAAAAGGATACGTAGGATTGTTATTGACCGACTAAAATCATCTGGCTCCACCGCCTCTCCTTTTGTTTTCCATTCCCAGGGAGACACAGAAGCCTGGGATCTTCAGGTTCGTGACCGGAAGATAAAAGAAGCAACTGACAAAGCCAGACACGAAACTTTTGGTGAGCATCTCCCACAGCCCGTCCAGCGGTTTTGGGCTGCGTAACCCTGGACGCTAGTCCTCATTGTCATTTTCACACGCTTGCCCTTTTAAAATTTCACCATTGCCTGTGCTCACTTAACTCAATGTTGATTCTTTCCCCCTTACAAGGAAAACAGCTATTGAATCCATGTGGGTTGTAGGAAATATATTGTGAAGGTAAATGTACGTCGTTCTCGGTTTTCTTTCTTTTTTTTTTTTTTTTTACTGTTTATTTTTGAGAGAGCGAGTGCAAGGGAGGGGCAGAGAGAGAGAGACAGAGACAGAGACAGAATATGAAGCAGGCTCCAGGCTCTGAGCTGGCCGCACGGAGCCCTACTCAGGGCTCAGCCTCACAAGCCGTGAGACCATGACCTGAGCCAAAGTCTGACACTTAACAGACTGAGCCCCCCGGGCGTCCCTGTTCTCCGTTTTCTTTAAAATACCGGACATGAAAACCCTTAAACACGCACACCATTCTCTCTGCCAAAATATTTCAGACCTTCTCGTGGGGACAGCTGCTTGCACGAGAGGACAGCTCGGCTCGCACCTGTGCTGACGCAGAGCTAGATAAGACAGTGAGGGAGCTCTGAGATGAAAATGCCAAACGGGGGCGCCTGCGTGGCTGTCGGTGAAGCGTCTGATTCTTGATTTGCGCTCAGGTCATGATCTCATGGTTCATGGGATGGAGCCCTGGATGAGGCTCCTTGCTGAGGGCCGAGCCTGTTTAAGATTCTCTCTCCCTCTCTGCCCCTCCGTACGTGCGCACAAGCTCTCTCTCTCACAAAATAAGGAAGTAATAAGCCTTTTGTTTTGTTTTTTTTATTCCAAGTAGAATTCATTTTCCCACATCAGGTGCAACAAGTCCAGCTGATTTCTTCTTAAAGCATCATAAGGATTTTTTAAATAGAAAGAAGCAGGGTGCAAAATTGTATATACCTTGGGCTAACCATTAAGTGCTAAAATATATAAAAAGATATAAGCTTAGAAACAGACAGAAAGGAAATACACCAAAATGTCACAGTGGTGATGTTGGAATGATAGAATACAAGGGAACTTTCTTTTCTTCTTTGTGCCATTCTCTAGGTCCTAAACAGTTCACCTTTGTCATGGTTAAAAATAATTGAAACCTCGGGCACTTAGGTGGGTCAGTCCATTAAGGTGGGACCCTTGATTTTGGCTCAGATCATGATCTCACAGTTCGTGGGATCGAGGCCTGTGTTGGGCTCCTCTCTGGGTGTGAAGCCTGCTTGAGATTCTACCCCCCCCACCTTCCTCTCTCTCTCTCTCTCCCCGCTCCCTCCCTCTCTCCCCTCCTTTTCCCTCTTGCACACGCACTCTCTCTAACTAACTAACTAAATAAATAAATAAACTTGAACAAAATAATTCTTACAATAAAACAAGAATGATGTAACAGACACATATGTACCTACTACCAGATTAAATGTTAACATTTTGACAATTAACTTTAGATCTTTTATTTTTAGAATTTTTTCGAGAATTAAATGCTATGTATGTATGTGTATTTAGAGCCATATACACAAGTGGTATGCGTACATATAAAAACGTCTGTGTAAATATACATAAGCCTACATATATACACAGGTGTGTGTAGTTACAGATGGATAGATAGAGCCCTCCCCCACGTCCCCTTCCCTCCCCCTCCCTCCTCAGACGGGTGCATCTTTCCCATGGTGGCTTCTTGTGATGCTGTGCTATTTATGGACATATTCACGACGATACAAAATTGTGTGTCTGTTTTAAACTTTTATGGAAATTTCACGTGAAATTTTACATGTATACATGGAATGGATCCTTCTGCAACTTTTGGTCTTCAACATATTTTTAAAACTAATCGGTGATCTACACACAGAATGCTCACTTTAATTGTTTTGTAATATTTATATGAATGAACTGCAATTTCTTTATTCATTCCCCATGGGTAGATTTTTTTCCAAACGCTGCTGCACGCCTATCCATGCGTTGTGTCCTGGTGTATGCAGGTGAGAGGTGCCCTGGGAGGGGAACTGGCGGGTATTAGGGTGCGTGTTTCCCGTTTTACAGGATATTGGCAGTTGCTTTCCAAAGTGATAAGTGCACCAAGTTACACCCCCACAAGCAGTGACTGAGAAGTCGTTTCCTTATTGTCCTTACTAATGTCCTTACTAATGTGCTCTATTAGCATTTTAAATATTTTGCCAATTGATTAGATGTTTCCCATCTTGTAAGGCCAGTCATCTTTTCACAAGCTTATGGATCATTCAGGTTTCTTTATAGTGATTTTCCTGTTCCTGTCCTTGGCCCACTGTTTGCTTTGGTTGTTTGGTTTTTAAAACTGATTTGTTGGTACTCTTTGTATATTCAGAATACTAATTCTTAGGGCGCCTGAGGGGCTCAGTCAGTTAACCGTCCAACAGCAGCTCAGCTCATGATCTTGCAGTTTGTGAGTCTGAGCCCCTCATTGAGCTCTGTGCTGGCAGCTCAGAGCCTGGAGCCTGGAGCTGCTTCAGGTTCTGTGTCCCCCTCTCTTTCTGCCCCTTCCCCACTTGCACTCTGTCTCTCTCTCTATCTCAAAAATAAACATTTGGGGCGCCTGGGTGGCTCAGTTGGTTGATTCTCCGACTTCAGCTCAGGTCATGATTTCACAGTTTGAGTTCGGGCCCGCGTTGGGCTGTGTGCTGACAGCTCAGAGCCTGGAGCCTGCTTCAGATTCTGTCTCTCTCTCTCTCTCTCTCTCTCTCTCTCTCTCTCTCTGCCCCTCCCCCGGTCACCTCTGTCTGTCTCAAAAGCAAACATTAAAAGATAATAAATAAACATTAAAAAACATTTAAATACTAATTCTTCAACGTTCAATGGTTGTGTTACCCTTTTGGAGGCTTTATGTTACTTTTAGAATCACTAGGAATTTTTTTAAGTGGATTCATATTTATTTTTTCTCTGAACCTTAATCTTATAGATATGCTGTGTCTCTTCTAGCTGCCGAAATGAGGCAAAATGACAAAATCACATGCATATTAGAAGATCGAGAAAGGAGAGATAAGAAAAGCCTCTGTAAAGCCATCAATGATTTCCAGCAGACCTTCCAGAAGCCGGAAACTCGCCGCGAATTTGACCTGTCCGACCCCCTGGCCCTTAGGAAAGCTCTCCCGGCGAGGCAGTCAGATAACGATGTTCGGAACACAGTGTCGGGAATGCAGAGATTCCTCGGAGAGGATTTAAACTTCCGTGAGAGGAAGAAATTCCAGGAGGAGCAAACCCGAGAATGGTCCTTCCAGCAGCAGAGGGAGCGGGAGGGCGCCCGGGCCGCCCAGAGATGTGCAGGTAGTGAAGCAAACAGACCGGTCTCAGGGCTTTCTGCCACACATCAGATTCCCCTGGGTTTTCTTCCTGCTCCGTTTTGCCTTTCGGGTCCGACCACTGTGCTGCGTTGGCTGCTAGGGGAAAGAGCCTGCCTGCCAGGATGTAAACATCCTCATTTCCGAGCTTCCACTCTATGCCCCCCACCGGGGCTCCAGCAGCTGCTGGTGCAAAGTGGCTCAGAATCCGCCAGGCCCGCAGTAGGCGCCCAGTGTGCTGGGAAGACAGTGGGAAACCCACAGGTCCAGTGGGATCTTCTGCGGTCCTTGTTAGAAGTTTCCACAGGGTATGGGGGGTGCAGCCTAGGGCTCAGGGGTCCCGCGTCCTCTCCAGGCCCCTCCAGGCCCCGGGGAACCGCTCGGGCAAAGCCTCCAAGGCATGAAGCAGCCTCCCTCCCCGAGGCAGCTACTAGTCCCCTAAACCCTGCCTGCACTAAGGTGACCCGTGTCTGTGTGGACTCCCGGCGGCCTCTGATCTCCGGCGACCTCTCCTCCCAGGAAGACCCGGTAATTGTGAGGACAGTGTCGCTGCTCTCCTGCCGCGTGCCAGCCGGGTGACAGGACACAGAAGAGCTATAGTGAAGACCCAAGCGGGATCCGTGATAGCGGACGAGCCCCGACCCCGACCCACAGCCTTGCCTCTCGTAACTTCCCTGCAGCCTCCCTGGGCAGCTCACCCTCCTGCCAGCCTCCCCTCCTCCCTTCTCACTGTGTTCTCTGGGGGCGATGTCTCCCCCGATGGCGATCTCCTGTCACCTCTGCGCGCACCCAGTCCAGACTTCTGCCCCCACCCTCCCCTGAACCTGCCTGGCCAGTGTCACCAGGACCTCCGCGCTGCCACATCCAAGCTCCATTTTCAGGCGGCTCCTTCATCTGCGGCCTGTGCCATAGCGGATCTCTCTTCCTCCTGGAAGTCCTTCCCTCCACCAGCTTCCGGGACACGCCCTCATCGCCAGCGCCCCTCCCCTTTGTTGGTTTCCCCGCCCCTTCCGAACCCCTGGTGGGAGGGGCGTTGTTACTCACCGGCGCTCTCCGCACCTCTTCTTCCTCAATCACACACCCTCTGTGGTGATCTCGGCTCTTCTTGTGGGCTCTAACACCACCGATAGGTCATCTTTCCCCAAATTTACCCTTCCAGCCGGGATTCTTGCCTGGATCTAGGCTCATACCTCCAGTGGCCTCTGAACGTCTGTCTGCTCTTGGGTGTCTCATAAACTTATCAAAGTCAATACAAGGCACACTGGCCTGCCGCCCATGAACTTGCACCCCTGTCGACGGGAACTACATTGTTCCAGTTGCTCAAGCCCCAACCCCAAGGCATCTTGACTCCTTTGTTTCTCTCAAATGCCGCATCCAGCCCAGCAGCAAATCATCTCAAATCACAGCCATGTCTCTCCAATCACCATTGCCCTCTGGACCCAGCCATCAGCATCTCTCCGTGGGACCATCGCCATGGCCTCTAAGTGGTCGCCCTGCTTCTGCCCTTGTCCCTCTCCAGTCGCTTCCCAACCCAGTGACCAGAACGATCCTGCTAAAAATTCAGCTAGATCTTTTGCTCACACCCTTCCAATAGCTTCTCATTTCACTCAGAATAAAAACCAGATTCATTTCAAGGACCAGTAGGGCGTTCATAGTCTGGACTGATCTCCTGCCTTGCTGCCTTCCATTCATTCCATCCTCGCCACACCGGCTTCCTCACTCAGAATGGTGTGTCAGGCTCACTTCTGCCTCAGGGCCTTTGCACCTACTGTTTCCTCTGCCCCAATATCTGCATGACTTGCCCCTTATCCTCCTTCGGGTCTTTGATGAAATGCCATCGGATCCGAGAGGTCTCCCCGGAACAGTATTTTAAGTTGTAACCCTGTGTCCTCCCCCACGCCCATACTCTATCCCTTTCCTTGCTGTATTTTTCTCTGTAGCCCCCTCACTGACATTCTGTATGGTTCTTGTGATCCCTCTCCCAGTATCCTATCCCAGGCTCATGGGAGGCAGGAGTCTGCTCTGTCTTCTCACCGCTCTGTCTTCAGGTCTTGGCATATATCTGCTGAGCTGTGCATCCATAGGGCTTTCAAGATCTCGGCCTCCTCCCAGGCGCTCCACGTCTCCATCTCTGACCAAGAGCCTCTGTCTCCGCCATGGACTTGGTCCTTGGGCTGCCCCTTGGATATCTCCCCAGGCAATTCAGAACATCCAGACAGTAGCCCTGAATTTCTGTCTCAGCCCTTCCCCCCACCTTCCTCCCTTCAGTCAGTGACATCTCCTTCCCTCGTTGGGTCACCAGCCTGGGAGTCCTCCTTGAGCCACCCTTGTCCTCAGGCCATCCTCAACTCCTGTCCACTTCTCCCATCCCTGCTGTCACCATAGTGACACAAGCCACCACCTTTTTTTGTTTCCCACCTGGAGGGAGCATGCCAAGGGCTTTCTAGTAGTCCTTCATGTTCTTTCTTGTCCTCTCTGGTCTCTTCTCAACATAGCAGTCCCTTGCCCATTGTAAGGATGATGGATCAGGGCCCTAGCCCAGTACCCAGCAGACATCACCAATCCCCAGCAGACATTACCGATCCCCAGCAGACATCACCAATCCCCAGCAGACATTACCAATCCTCAGCAGACCTCACCCATCCCCAGCAGACATCACCAATACCCAGCAAACATTGCCGATCTCCGGTAGTAATGCTGACGCTTGGAGCCTGCACCCAAGAGCTTTACCTGAATCACCTCATCTAAGTGTCCCAGTAGCCGTGGACAAACCCGCTCTGTGGATAAGGGCAGGATAAGAAGAGATGCGTGGGTGGGACACTCTGCAGCGTGCTCTGCGCACCTGGGAAGGAGCTCTGGGTGGGCACGTGAGGTGTGACTGCCCTTCGCTTCCTTCCAGAGGACCTCTACTCCAAGGCAAGGCTGCAGTTTGATGAAAGGGCCAAGCATTTACAGAATCTGGAAAGCACCACCAGAAAGGCGGTTTGTGCAGCTGTGAAAGAATTCAACAAAAACCAGGTATGTCCCAGGCTCTGGTTAGAGGGGGAGACAAGCACACAGCCGCTTCCCCGGACGCCCCAGTCTCCCTGTCCCAAGCCCGGCCCTTCACCGGCTCACACCACACAATCCGCATGGCCCTGCCAGGGGCTGCCCGGCTGGAGGGATGAGTGAGACCCCACCCCTGCTCCTTATCTCTGAATCGGGTGTGAAATTTGACCAAACTAACCATGTGAGCCTGGGTGAGGGGAGGGGCACGTCTCTAAACTCTGTAAACCTCAGATTCTTCTCTGACACCAAGGACAGTGACATCCCCCTAAATGGCCATCTAGCACTGCTCTGACACCTGGTCTCACTTCTCTAAGGCCTCTGGGAGCTCATTCATCCTCGGCAAGAACAGGGCCGCAGGCGCTCCCTAAGGGGAGTGATTATCATGCTGGTGATTAGCTCCTGACCCCTCCCTCCGCTCTAAACTCTGCAGGGCCGCCTCCCAAACTCTGCACTTCGGGCCACCAGCACCGCTGTTTCCTCACTCGCCCTGCTTCAAGCTCTCTGCCCCTTTCCTTAATTAGACCCCTGCTCCAGACTTTCTTTTCAAATGCAGTCCTGCTTCCTGGGTGGGATGGGGCCGCCCTGGAGTCATGTATCAGGTGCAGAGCAGGGTGTGTGTGCGGGACCATCCCCTGGAGCCCAGGAAGGGACTCGAGGCCTCTGCTCCAGCGTTCATTTCTAGCCTCCCCATGTTTAATCCCCAAGTGTGCGCGCATGTGTGCGCGCGTGCGTGTGTATCCTGAACTGTGTGCTATCTGTATGGTCTAATGGTATCATGTTCTGAGCCAAATACATTGGAGATGCAAACTCAAAAATGCCCTACTGGTAGGACATTTATGTAACCAAAACCTCCGGGAGAGGCCGGACCAGAGACCAGAGAGAATGTTGGCTTTCAGTGGGGACGGACTGGGGGGGGGGGGGTGTCGCACCCAAGACCAAGGAGGGCAGCTGCTGGGGATGGGGGTCCAAGGGCAGACCGAGGCCCAGCCAGCAGGCTGCAGGCATCTTGGATGTCCTCCATCCTTCTTTTCATTTGTGCGGACAGTGCCCGAGAGGACAGGTCACTGGCTCCAGGCCCCGCAGAGAATTCATGGCGGATGGGGCTCTGTGTGCTGTGTGCCATGTCCTGTGGGCACTCCTCTGTCGTTCATTCACTTGCTCGCCCCTCTGGCTCGGCAGACCATTAACCCAGCCCTCCTGCCGGGGAACTGCTCTTTGCTTTCTCGGAACCGTGTTGCCGCACCCATCGATGTGCTCATTCGGCGACCTCTTCAGTGAGCGCCTGCAATGTGCCCGCACTTTCGGGTCCCCCGCCCCCCACATGCTCGCTGTGGGGCGACACCTCCCAAAGTGCCCCCTGCGCTAGGGGCGGCCACCGTTGGCTTTTGCCGTGCTCTTCCTGGCTAGCGATGGGCTGGATGCATCAGCCCAGAGCATTAATCCAGAAGTCCAGGTCGCTGCCCTCCAGGGCAAATTCCGAGCGGGTCAGTGCGGCTCTGCAGGGGAGGGACACACCAGAGAGCGTCCCTCTGAGCTGCTCATTTCCTCAGACACGAGTTGCGGCTCAGGGCTGGTGGCAGACGCTGGAGCCCCACTGTGCGGGCTCCTTCCCGTCTGCTGTCTTGGGAAATCCCGGCCCAGGGCCTCCGTGTCATTATCTGTAGAATGGGCTTAATGGTAGCACCCAGCAGGACCGGTCAGAGTGAGCTACGCCTGCAGGTTGGCTGAGGGGCTTTGCTTCTCGTCACCCTCACCCGGAAGCCCAGGCCCTGGGACAGAGCAGCCACCAGCTGCGGACCCTGGGAGCCGAAGCAGAGGAGGCCCGTGTGCAGTCCTCTCTCCCTCCCCCCACCGCCAGCCTCGTCCTGCCACGCCTGTTCCGGTCACCCTGCTCACATGTCACTGGCCCAAGGAAACTATGTGGCCACGAGCGAGTGGGGGGGAGTACGACTGCACGACGCGGGAAGAGCACGGGCGGCGTTTGGTGACCAGCAGCAACGGCCGTCACCGTGCTCGGGAGGGCGTTGTGGGATCCAACGAGCTAGTACACGCGGTGTGTTAGGACATTTGACCTGTGTCTTCCAGCTACCCTCCCGGGCCAGAGGGGCGTGATTCATCGATAAACAAACAACTAGTTCATAAAGAGACGGGCTGGGGTGGGGCAGTCAGTGCGCGAACCCAGGCTGGTGGCACCGCCACGCTCGTGCCTTGGTGACGCCGTCGAGGGGCCTTCCGGAGAGCGCGGGAAGCGTGCTGGGCACCTCGCTAAGTGCCCCGTCTGTTCACTGCTGGAGACAATGGGGACACCGAGGCCGAGAGACAGCTGCAGCCCAGAGAGGGGACGTGACTTGCTCCAGGGGGTCACGGGACCAGGGGCCTTTTGCTCCACTCCTCAGCCTCCCTGGAGCAAGGGGTCTGACCCAGAGTCTGTTTGTCCCAAGGCCCGTGTGCATTTCATTTTTGAGACGTTTCCACTGTTGTGAATCACTCTGGTGGGTGTTCTTTGTGGCCTGCGGGCCCCTAAGGTGCCCAGGGCCACTTGGGGGGAGGGGCAGCACAGAGCCCTGCCCTGGGGCGAGTGAGGCCACGACGATGGGAGATGGCGGCCTAAGCTGGGGAGGCCACTCCCTGCTTTGGCAAATCAGTGCCAACAAGCAGCTGTCACTCTTCCCCACACATCCAGCAGGCGGGGGCTCCCTCAGCCCGGCCCTCACGCCCATCACCATCCACACCAGGGTCCCAGGGCCACCCCACATCCCAGCCGGCGGGTCTACACCCCCACCCCGCCTGTCCCAGGGGCGCTTTACCACACTCTTCCTTCAGTGAGATTGGCCGGCCTTGCCTCTGCCCCCCAGGGGTCACCCAGGGAGTCTTCCTTACCTTCCATCCTCCCCTGTGCAGGCCACCGAGTCCATGGAAAGGAAAACTCAAGAGAAAAAACAAGAACAAGAAGACAACCTGGCCGAGATCTCCAACCTGCTGCGTGGGGACCTGCTCTCGGAGAACCCGCAGCAGGCGGCCAGCTCCTTCGGGCCTCACCGCGTGGTGCCTGGCTGCTGGAAGGGCATGAGCCAAGAGCAGCTGGCGCACGTCCGTCTGGTTCAGAAGCAGCAAATCCAGGAGAAGCTGGTACCTGCCCCGCCCCTAGCCGCAGCCCTGTACCATCCCCTGCCCCTGCCCCCAGCCGCAGCCCTGGACCATTCCCCCCCCACCCCCGCCCAGCCCGCTCCTTGGCTCCTCCTAACCTTTGCTGTGCTTGTCCCTAGAAGCAGCTGTTGAGGGGTGCTAGGGTAAAAGTAAGGCTGGGCCAAGGGGATGGAGGGTGCTGAGTTTGAGAAAGGTCCCCAGGAGACTGGGAAGTGACACTGGAACAAAGACCTGAAGGAGGGAGGGAGTGCACCACCCAAATGTTGCAAATATGGGAGGAAAGACCACCAGGGGGTGAACTGCAAGGAGAAAGACGTGGAGGATGGTCAGGGAAGAGGGGGGCCTGGTGGCCGCTGAGATGTGAGGGGAGGCGCAGAAAGAGGTCTGGGAAGTGGAAGGTCAAGGTCCTGGCAGTCCACAGGGAAGAGCTGGCCTTTCCTGTGGCGGAGTTGGGACGCTCCGGAGGGTTTTGAGTGGAGGAGTGAGGTGCTGACACGTTTAGCAGGGTCCCTCCTGCTGTCTTTTTGAGGAAGGGCTCTATCAGGGTGCAGGGGTGGGTGGGGAAGGAGGCTGTTGCAGCGGTCAAGGTGAGAGATGATGTTGGTTGGGTCCAGGGCGCTGGCAGCCAGGGTGATGAGAAATGGTCAGATTCCGGATCTATTTTGAAACTAGAGTGAGCAGGATGGGTTGAAGGGTTGGATGGGGCATATGAGACCCAGAGAAGTTAAGGATTGTTCCAGGCCTTCTGGCCGGAGCAATGAGAAGGATGCAGTTCATATTTACAGAGGTAGGAAGAGGGTGAGAGGAGCAGGTTGCTAGGGGAACGGAAGTCACAAGTGCAGTTTTGGATATAGTGTGTGTGCAGTGTGCGTTAGACCTCTGTATCTGTTAGGATTCCATGCCTGAACATGGCAGGAAACCCTGACTAATGCATCTTAAAAAAGATAGAACTTAATCTCTGGCATGTAGATATGGTTTGGCAGTTCCAGGGTCATTGACTAACATTCTCTTATCCTTGGCAAGTGACTCCCACCTCTTAGTACAAAATGGCTGTTTGAGCGCCAGCCCTCACACACATATTCCATCTAGCAGAAAAAGGAACGAGGAAGAACACTTCAAGGACATTTCTTGGAAGTGTCACAGGACACTTCCGCTCAAATTCCACTGGACAACACTTAGTCACAAGGTTGCCCCTAACTGGGAAAGGTAGCGTTTATTTCAGGTGGCAAGTTTGTCAGCAATGGTGTTATTGAGGAAGAAAGAAAAATGGTTACTGGAAGGCGAGTGATATTTTCTGCCACAACCTAAAGCAAGTAGGCAGTTGGATACATAGTCGGGAGTTCAGAACAGAGGTCTGGAGACATAAGCTCAGAGGCCTGGCCATGCAGAGGGCATTTAAAGCAGCAAACCTGGCTAGGGTCACGCAGGGAGTGCGTGAAGGCATGGAGGGGACTGAGGACTGAGTCATAGGACAGCCCCCACTCCCACCTGCATTTGTCAAGAGGGGGGCTGAGAAGGAGCAGCCAGAGAGGGAGGAGGGACCCAGCAAGGGGAGCCCCCAGGTCAAACCCTGCTGCTGGGCTGCTGGCTGGACCCGCAATCCAGGGAACAGTCGCTGGGGACTCCATCACGAGCATCTTTGGAGGAGGGGTCAGGGGTGGGGGGGGACAGAAAAGTAACAAGCAGGAAGGAAGTGGAGACCCACAAACGCAGACACCGCTTTCAAAGCGTTTTGCTGTAAAGGGTGCAGAGACATGGGGCGGTGGCTGGTGGGGACGTGGGGTCAAGAGAAAGTCGTTTTCTCTGATCATAGAAATGACAGCATTCTTGTAGAAATGACAGCATTCTTGTTAGGCCGTGAAGGCGGCGCAGGAGAGAGGGGGAAATTGATGCCGGAGGGGACTTGCTGGGGCCGTGTCCCCACAGCAGAACAGGGCCCTGGGCACACTAGTCGAAGCTCAGGTGGGTTGGAGCTCAGGCCGGTCACCCCTGGCCGTGGGGCTGGGCTTCTCTTCTGAGCCCCTATTTTCTGGGGAACCAGGAAGGGAGGTCACCAGCTGAGGGCTCGGGGCTCGGGTTGGGGGGTTGAGGACTGAGAACCAGGTGCTGATGGTCATTAGGAGAGCGGGAAAGGAGTGGCCCGGGAGAAAGGGGCGGGGTGGCCAGGCAGAGCCGGGCCCCTGGGTCCTCGAGGTCGTGAACTTGAAGTGTCCTCAGTGAGTGCAGTCAGGTGACCTTTCCCAGCCACACTCACTGGACGAGCCTGCCCGACATGTCTGACCCATGTCAGAGTTTTAAGGGCACCGAGGGCATCGGCACCAGCGGGGGGTCAGCCATGGACGCCGGGCCAAACGAGGGGGGAAACCAAGTCACGGAGCTCCAGGACAGGAGGAAGTGTTCGGTCAGTGGACGGGAGGTCCTGGGCAGGGCGAGGGCTGGAAAACCCTTGGAATCAGGGAGCTGGAGAGAGGGTGGAAGAGGCAGGCCAGAACGGTGGCGAACGGGACCCTTGAAGGGGACACTAGGGAGGCTGGCATTCTTGGCAATGACAAGGCGGGGCAGAGGTTCTCCAAGTGGGGGGGTCTCTGGACCGGCAGCATCGGCACTGTCTACGCACTTGGGAGAAATGCAGATTCTCAGGCCCCACCCAGACCTTCTGCAGCAGAATCCCTGGGGCGGACCCACAGTTTGGGGCTGGGAAAGCCCTCCAGGGGTTCTGGTGCCCGATGGAGTTTGAGGGTCACTGGTAGGCTGTGCCCAGGGGGTGACCGCTGCTAAGCTGGCACTAGGTCTTCGGAGAGGAGGGGGAATCGCTGAGAAGCCAGGAAGCAGGAAGTTCTCAGGCCTGCGAGGGTGGGCGGGGCTTCCCAGGGTCCGCAGATGACCACCCAGGGGCAGTGGGGGCGTGCCGGCAGGGGCCACGGTCAGCGAGAGCATCCACGCAGGCAGGTGCAGGGGGAGGGGCAGCGGCCTGGCTCGGGAAGGGGGGCCCAGGGCCAACAGTGTGGGAGGGAAGACCGCCCCTGCGGGAGAGGGGACGGCCAGGGGGCAGGCAGGATAGGGGCCCAGGTGGGAAGAGCCCCACTGTGGGCAGGGAACGTGGGTCGCCCTTGCGAGGCGCTGCCGTGTCCTTCACTCCTGCAATTCAGCCCAGCTGTCTGGCAGGGAAGGTCAGCCATCTGTCCTGAAAGCAGCGCTTTTATCCGATTCTCAGTCTCTAGAAGATGAAGTCCGAAAAGCAGCGCAAAGGGGAAAAAAGCCTAGACCAGACCTCGCAGCTCAGAAATCCGTCGCCCCCTTCCCGCACCCCTGTATGCTCTCTGGTGGCTTTCCCTCCTCTGCATGGAGATGGTTTGGAAAATTGAGGTCAGGCAAAGGGCAGGTAGGCTGTGCGTCTCCTCGTCCGGGGCAAGCAGGTCTCTGTGCACTCTGCATTTTTTTTCAAGTTTACTTATTTATTTTGAGAGAGAGAGAGAAAGTGAGTGAGCAGGGACAGAGACGGAGAGAGAGAATCCCAAGCTGGCCCGGTACTGTCAGCTCGGCGCCCGACTCTGGGCTCGAACCCACAAACCCTGAGATCATGACCCGAGCTGAAATCAGGAGTCCAGCGCTTACCCGCCTGAGCCCCCCAGGTGCCCCAGCATCCTGTATTTCTTGAGTCAGGACTCAGGGCAGCTTCGAGTAGCCTCACTTTACAGATGAGGAAACTGAGGCCCGGGCGGCACAATGACTTGCCCTGTAGGCGGCAGAACCGGGCACCAGCTTCCTCTCAGTCCTAGGGAGCGGGCCCTCTGCCAGCCCATCTGCACCCGGTGGCTGGCAGACCCAGGTCTGGGGGGGAGGGGGCCACTGGGAACCTCTGCTCATCGGGCGTACGGAAGCCCCGCCCTAAAACCCACGGAAGGGGAGGAGGCGTGTTCAGAGCCGGCCCCGCCTGCTTTTGCTTCCTTTTGGCGGTAGGAGAAGGAAGGCTGAGCTGACCAAGTAATTCAGACTCAGGATGGCAGGACTGCCCACGAAGTAATTCAGACTCAGGACGGCAGGACTGCCCACGAAGTAATTCAGACTCAGGACGGCAGGACTGCCCACGAAGTAATTCAGACTCAGGACGGCAGGACTGCCCATGATTCTGGGGGTGACCCCTCCCCCTGCATGGATCCGGTTGCCTCTGCTAGGGCCCAGTGGTTGTTACAGAGGGGGTTGGAGGCCGATGAGGAATGAGCTGAGATGCAGAAATTCACCCCTAAGACCGTGAGCCCACTGGCCTTGGGTGCCACCAACGTGGCAGGTGGCGCTCCTCTGATGTCCTGCATGATGCCTCTCACCTACCTGCCCCCTCGGTCGGAGCCTCAGTTTCCCCACCTGTAAACCGAGAGGCCGATCTCCTTCTAGGCGATGCCCTGGATCTCTTCTGGGTCGGGGACAACCGTGGTGAGTCACCTGTCCTCCCTCCAGCGGCTCCAGGAAGAAGAGCGGCAGCGAGACAGGGACTGGGACCGGCAGAGGGTGCAGGGGGCTCGCTCCGCCCTGCTCAGGGAGCGCCGGCGCCAGCGCCAGCAGCGGGACCTGCGCCGGGCGCTGGACTGCACCAACCTCAGCCTGGCCCAGGAGCAGCGCTTGCAGTGAGGACCCGGGCCAGGGGGTGGGGGAGGGGCGGCGGGGGCAGATCCCCCTGAGTCGCGGGGAGGGTCGGGCAGACAGTGCGGGCCCACCTCCCCCGAGTCTTTCCCACCCCGGGGCCCCAGGGTCCAGCTGTGTATCTCACCGAAGCCCCCTTAGCAGCAGTGACTCGGGTTGCCACCCAGCCTCCCGGTGAAGACTTCAAACAGAGGGAGAGAGGGGCTGAGGGCTACGAGCCAGAAACTAAGTGCTTGGAAAGCCCTGGCCTGGCACAGCCAGGGGACCCCTGTGGGGGGCGCTCACGTGGGCGCCAGCGACCCCCCGCGGCTCAGACACAGCACCGGGAGCCCCAGGGGAGGGCACCGAGGGGGCCTGGGGCATCAGAAGGCTTTCTGAGGAGGCCGCTTGGCTCAGACATCTCCTCTTCACACTGACAGACCCCGAGCCTGGGTCAGAAGGCGGCTACCGAAAATGTCTAATGCAGACCAGTAGGTGACCTTGGAACACACGCACGCGCACACACACACACACACACACACGCACAATGTTGGGACGCCTTGGGGTCTCAGTCGGTTAAGTGCCCGACTCTTGACTTAGGCTCAGGTCATGGTCTCGCAGTCATGAGACCGAGCCCTGGCTTGGGCTCTGCGCTGGGCGTGAAGCCTGCTTAAGACTCTCTCCCATTCCCCTGCCCCTCCTCATCCTTTCTCAAAAAACCCCCAGCCCTCCCCAGTGGTACTTATTGACTTATTTATTTGTCTCTCCATCAAGCTCTTGGCTTGAACTCAGAAGAGACCCACCAGTGTGTTTTCCAATCAGGGGTCACTTTCCCGGGGGGTCCCCTGCTGGGTCACTTCTGTCGGGGCCCCCAGAGGACAGCAGAGATGCCAGACAGAGGTCCGATGGGACCAACAGCCACACTCACAGGGACTTCATCTGAGACCTCCCCAGAGTCCACCCCCTCACCCTTGGGCTCCAGGGCTGGAGTGTGCTCCGAACCCCGGGGCCAACACGCTGGTGAAATGTTTGTGGCCTTCCTGCGTAGGTATAAAAAAAAAATAGAATATTTAGGAAACCGGGCATTTGCTGATGTTTTCTCCTCTTTGTTTTATTATCAGGAAAAAATATATGGAGGAAGTCTTTACAAATCAACCCACGGAAGACTATTTCGCGCAATTTAATACAAGAAGTCGATAGTGAAAAAGACACGGTCCTTGTTCTCTGAATTGTTTATGCATAAAACGCAGTGGCCTTTTGAAGGGTTGCATTTATTAAAAAGAAATAAGCTCTGTGCTTCCAAAGTGGCTTTCAACTCACCTTTAGGACGGTGGACAAAACATGTACTCATCCCCCCCACCCCACCCTGCTGTGTGTGTAATGAGGTTTCTGTTCAGCTGTGCCCAGAGCGTGTGTGCCTGGAGGGTGTGAGCCCGGGGAGTGTGCCTGATGAGTGTGCGCCCGGAGAGTGCACCCAGAGCAGCCGCGGGTGCTGTGCAGGGACGGCACAGACAGGGCCCTGCGAAGGACCATCCCAGACAGAGTGGCATCGGAGGGGCCCGGGTACCACGGAGACCCCCGGTGCAGCTGCATGAAGGCCAACAGGAGCGCTCACCACGTGCAAGGCGCTTAGAACAATCTGGCCCTCACGCAGCGCGTGGTGGCTGGGTATCTTTGTTACTCACGTGCCCTGGGAGAGGAGCCCAAGATACAGACACGTGAAGTGACCTGCTCGGGTCCCGTTGACGGGCAGGGATGGGACGGGGGCTGAAGCCAGGGAGTCCGGCTCTCCTGGCTCCGGTAGCAGAGACCCAAAAACAAGAGTGGCTTCAGCAGAGCAGCTTCCATCTTGCTCTCGGAGAAGCCCAAACAGAGCAGCTTCCATCTTGCTGTCACTTCTCTGCCAGCTCCCGTCCTGGGTCCAGGGATGCCGCTCCTCCAGGGCGGAGGGGACAGTGGCATGCTCGGGCCCTTGAGGACAGGCCACAGAACGTGCACACTTCACCTCCGTTCACATCCTGTCGGCCAGAAACTGGCTCAGGAAACGTGAGATCATGACCCGCGCCGAAATCAAGAGTCCGATGCTCAACCGACTGAGCCACCCGGTGCCCCAAATTTCCCCTTTTCATAAGGATACCAGTCATATTGGATTAGGGCCCACCCCAACGAACTTATCTTCACTAATTACATCTACAATAACCTTATCTCCAAATAAGGTCACGCCTAACATACTGGAGGTTAGGCCTCTAACTTATCTTTCTGGGGCTGGGGGGACATCACAATTTAACCCGTAACGGGGAACGCAGGGGGCACCTGGTCCCATTGCCTCCCAGGATGATCCAGTTAGGAGCGTTGCCGGCCAGGCTGAACAAGCCGCCCTTGGAGGGAGGGGACTGGTGGTGGAGACACCCCATCCAGATGGCCGATCCTGCCGTGTCTGGGCAGGGAGATACAGTGAGAGACGGGAGGCAATGTCTGTCCCGCGGCTGCCCTGTGCCAAGCTCTCCACCAGCCCGGCAGCGGTTGTGATGAAGGAGATCCTTGCAAAGGAGCCCAGGGTGGGGTCGCCCGGGCCGGCGGGCACAGCGAGGAGGGAGAGAGAGAGAGAGCTTGCTCGGATGCGGAATTGTGCATCATTTTCTGAAAACTATTCCAGGAGGAAGACCAGGTTTGGAAACTTTGGGCCCCTGGTTGCTTTACGTGCTCCCCCTGCTGGTGAGCGGAAGTATGACACATTCCTCGTCGTTCTCAGGTGCGCAAATGACCCCAGGGGTGGAAGGACCACACAGGCCGGGCTCTGGACGGCTTCCTGCCACAGCCCTGACACCGCGGGGTGTGGCGATCGCCCTCCGGCCAGGAGAAAACAGGAGAAGAGGGCTTAAGACATCGCTCTGCAGAGCCAGGGTCCGGGCGCCGGGCCTCCCCATTACTCTGCTCTGAACGGCCCCTTCCTGTTTGACACACACAGACACACCCCCTCCGGAGGGTTTGGCGCGGCTTTGCCTCACTTTTTCTCAACATCTTATAAAATATGTCAGACCTACAGAAAAAAAAACAACTGCACAGTGTACACCCACACCCCACTAGCTAGAGCCTACGATTACGATTTCGCTCTGGTTGCTTCCTGTCCTATCTCTTCACAGACCGGCTTTACAAATTCCAGTTAGAGGCGACGGAGGGTCGGGGGGGGGGGCGCTCAGTGGGTGAAGCGTCCGACTTCCGCTCAGGTCACAATCTCGCGGTTCGTGAGTTCGAGCCCCGCGTCGGGCTCTGTGCTGACAGCTCGGAGCCTGGAGCCTGCTTCGGATTCTGTGTTTCCCTCTCTCTCTCTGACCCTCCCCTGCTCACGCTGTCTCTCTCTCTCTCTCCCTCTCTTTCAAAAAAATATTTTTAAAATTTCCACTTATATGCTGCTTACAAAAGACACATTAAAACAGCATAGAAAAGTTAAAAAATAATAGGTTTCTGACGTTATTTGAACCTACCCAAATAAGTGAAAACCGGTGTCCACGCAAAAACCCGCCCGCCAATGTTTATAGCAGCTTTATTCATACCCACAAAAACTTGGACGCAGCCAAGACACCTTCTGGGACACGCAGAGGATAGAATATTATCGGCGATAAAAAGAAATGAGCTATCAAGCTACAAAAGACACAGGAACCTTGATGCATATCACTAGGTGAAAGAAGCCAATGTGAAAAGGCTACGTAATGGATGATTCTAACTCTACGACATTCTGGAAAAGACAAAACCAGTAAAATGATCACTGGCCGCCAAGGAGTGTGGGGAGGGAGAGGTGAACGGGGGGGAGCACGCAGGATTCTGAGGGCAGTGAAACTATCACGCCGCAATGTTCAATTCAGGTCATCCCACATTTGTCCAAACCCATGTCATGTACAGCTGTGGCCTAAGTGAGCAGCACATGCTTGGTGACGGGGTAAACATGTTGCGTTAGAGCTAGTGCTTCCCCTCACCTCCTGGACCCCCAGGGATGCTGCGTGCTCACGCCGCCTGCCGCCAAGCTCTCCGCTAAAGACGCTAAGGAGCCTTCCTTCCATATATCTTGGTTCTTTGCAACAATTCTTACGCATCAGGATTATTGTCCCCATTTTCCACAGATGAAGTCACTGAGGTGGAGAATGTCTGCTTCCAACAGAACGATCCATGTGGCAGATTGAACGCCCTAAAAAACTGCCCAGCACAACTCATCTAGACCTTGGGTTAATTATCACAAGGATTTTATATGCATCGCCGAACTCACAAGGGAGGAAATGAAGCCATGAAAGTTATTCATACACATCAGAATGAACGGTGAATTGAGACCAGAACTGTGAACATTAATAAGAAGTAGAAACTGGGGCTGCCCTGGAGGCAAAGGTTGGTAACAGGAATCCAGAGTTTGGGGGGTCAATAATCAGGAGAAAAATAAGAGGCCCTCATAAAGGAGGAGAATAAAAAACTGAGACCTCTTCACTAATCTGGACCTTGGAAGGTGGCTACACCCTTGGCAAAAGGGAGGGATAGGAAGAGACTGTGGGAAGCAATGAGTCTTCGCCTTGGTTATGAGACAGTGATGACAGTGGTGGTGGTGGTGATGATGGTGATGGTGGTGACGGTGGTGATGATGGTGACGATGGTGATGGTGGTGATGATGGTGATGATGGTGATGATGGTGGTGATGATAGTGGTGATGATGGTGGTGATGATGATGATGGTGATGATGATGGTGGTGGTGACGGTGATGGTGGTGGTGATGATGATGGTGATGATGGTGATGATGGTGATGGTGATGGTGATAGTGGTGGTGGTGATGGTGGTGATGATAGTGGTGATGATGGTGGTGATGATAGTGGTGATGATGGTGGTGATGCTGATGATAATGGGGATGATAGTGGTGATGATGGTGATGGTGGTAATGATGATGGTGATGATGGTGATGGTGATGGTGATAGTGGTGGTGGTGATGGTGGTGATGATGGTGATGGTGGTGATGATGGTGATGATGGTGATGATGATGATGGTTGTGATAATGGTGATGGTGGTGGTGATGATGATGGTGATGATGTTGGTGATGATGATATAATGATGGTGATGATGGTAGTGATGATGACGATGGTGATGGTGATGATGATGGTGATGATGGTGATGATGGTGATGATGGTGATGATTGCAGTTCTTGAGAATTCACACCCACGTGCCCACTCTTATATAGCACCAGAGTTTCCCTGTTTTTCAAAGAGGAGAGAGAAATCCCCAGCAGAAAAATGAAATCTAAGTGTTCTCAGATTAATTTTACCTCCATGGAACCTAGTAGAAGCTAACCTAAATAATCTCAGGACAAAAGCAGTCCCAATTTAGACTCTTCAGGATTCTCCCAAATTAAATTCAACCAAAGGCAAGCTCTCACAAACATACAGAACATGCAAGCAAACAAGTCACCATGGGTAATTAGCCATATAAACCACCATTCAGATTTGGATCTCCCTAGAACGTTAGACAATGAAATTATTGAATATAGGTATTTTTATTTATTTGAAAAATTTTTAACATGTATTCATTTTTTAAATGTTTATTCATTTTTAAGAGAGAGAGAGACAGAGACAGAGTGTGAGTGGGGGAGGGGCAGAGAGAGAGGGAGACACAGAATCCGAAGCAGGCTCCAGGCTCTGACCTGTCAACACAGAGCCCAATGTGGGGCTCGAACCCACAAACTGTGAGATCATGACCTGAGCTGAAGCCAGACCTTAACTGACTGAGCCACCCAGGTGCCCCAATGTTTATTAATTTTGGAAGAGAGAGAGAGACGGAGTGTGATTTGTGGGTGGGGAGCAGAGAGAGAGACAGAAACACAAAATCCTAAGCAGGCTCCAGGCTCCGAGCTGTCAGCACAGAGCCCTTCTTGGGGCTCAAACCCACGAACCTTGAGATCATGACCCAAGCAGAAGTCAGACACTTCACCAACTTGGCCGCTTAGGTGCCCCCAAATGCAGGTGTTTTTAAAAGTGTTATTGGTCCTTTGCTTCCACCCCTGATGGAGCAGCAGGTACTGGACTATGTCCCCTGCTCTAAACAATAGAAAACTGGACTAAACAGAACATTTCCAGACACCGGACGACAGACAGTGCAGGACGGTGACAAAGGGGACCAGGTGAGTGGACAGTCACCCAGCACTTCTTCCTGAAGGCAGCACACACTTGGCAGGAGGCGGAGCCCAGGCAGAGTACACGAATCTCACTGAGCGGAGGGAGAGCCCGGAGGCCGAGAAGCTGACGCGGAAGGAATTTGTGGAGCAGAGTTACCATGCGACCTGGCAATTCCACTCCTCAGTATGTGCCCGAGAGAATTAAAAACGTACGTCCACACAAAAATTTGTGCATGAATGTTTGGGGAAGCCGAGATCTGGAAACAACACAGACGTCCGTCGACAGTTGAATGGACAACCTGAATGTGCACGTATCCCGCACAATGGAATGTTATTTGTCCATAAAAAGGAATGCAGTGCTGAAACGTGCTTCATCATGGATGAACCTTGAAAAAATTATGCTAAGTGAAAGAAGCCAGATACAAAGACCACATGCTATGACTCCCTCTCTATGGAATGTCTGAACTAGGCCAATCCACCGAGGCAGAAAGCAGATTCGGGTTTTTCCCCCGCCAGGGACTAAAAGATTCAGGATTTCTTTCTGGAGTGATGACGATTTTCTGAAATTGTATAGTAGTGATGGTTACACAACTCCATAAATATAATAAAAAGCCACTGTCTACTTGGAAGAGTGAATATTATGGTACGTGAATCTGTCTCAAATTTTCAGAAGCCCGCAAGATACCACACTACACGGCCACTAGAATGGCTAATACTTAAAAGATCAACCATACCGAATAGTGACCGAGATGCAGAGCAACTGGAACCTTAATCCATCCTCGGTGGGAAACAAGCAGTCTTTACACAGCTAACCCTGCATTTAACTATACATTTAACCATGCACTTAACGTCGAGCAGAATCGACCACACGTTTACCCTGTGACCTAGCTATTGCGAGAGAAAAGAAAGCATACAGCCACAAAGAGACTTTTACAAAAATGTTCACAGCGTCTTTATTCACAATAGCCTCAAAGCAGAATTAACCGGCATGCCTATCGCAAGGTGATCTGGTAAAGGCGCCTGTGTGGCTCAGTGGGTTGAGCGTCCGACTTTGGCTCAGGTCACGATCTCACCGTTTGTGAATTTGAGCCCTGTGTTCGGCTCTGTGCTGACAGCTCAGAGCCTGGAGCCTGCTTTGGATTCTGTGTCTCCCTCTCTTTCCACCTCTTCCCTGCTCATACTCTGTCTCTCTCTCTCTCTCAAAAATAAAATCAACATTTAAAAAATTAAGAAAAAAAGGTTAAGAAGGTGACCTGGTAAACAAATGTTATACCTGTACCACTTGCTAATGAAAAGAACAAACCACTAATATACCCCCAAAATGATGAACTCGGGAACCATAATCAGTAACATTGTACCAGACCCCAAAGAGTACCCAAATCCAGTTCTACACATGTGAAGTCCTAGAATCAGCAAAACTATCCTACCAGTGTTTGCCAAGGACCGGGCAGTGGGGATGGTCACAAAAGTCCACGAGGCAACTTTGTTGGAATGAAGGAAACGTACAGAAAAAAAAGAAACAAGACTCTGTCCCCCACCCCCATCAAGCAAGCAAAGGTATTGGGGCGCCTAGGTGGCTCAGTCGCTTAAGTGATCGACTTAGTCTCAGGTCATGATCTCGCGGTTCGTGGGTTTGAGCCCCATTTCGGGCTCTGTGCTGACAGCTCGGAGTCTGGAGCCTGCTTCGGATTCTGTGTCTCATTCTCTCTCTTCCCTTCCCCTGCTCACACTCTGTCTCTCTGTCTCTCAAAAACAAACAAACATTTAAAATTTTTTTTAAAGTAAGCAAAGGAAGGGGCCCTTAACGCACCTGCTACCAGATTCCTGTGGAATGAACTGGGTGGCTGTCTGCAGTGCCGATGACCGCCAGCAGGTGGCACTCTGTCTTGCATGCATCTGCCCTTAGCCATGCCATTTTGTCTCCACTAGAGCCTCTGGTCTCTCTAGGCAGATAGAGGAGGCTGCTGTGGAGGCTGAGTATAACCCACTGTGACAGTCACCTTCGAGTGGCACCGCAGAGAGGAGACGACTGGCCCGCATGCTTCTTGCCTGGTCGCGGGCCAGAGCGCGGCAGCTGAAATATGGAGAGAGGACCTTCTGAGTTCATTTTCCTAAAGAGGCATCTTGTTGGCCTGTGATGTGTCCACATGGTGTTAAAACAATGATGATAGGGAGCTGGAGGAAACTGAGAGAGGGCAAGGCCCTGGGCCCTGTGGACCCCCGCGGCCTTCCTCTGGGCTTGTCCCCACTAGGAAAAGGCCCAGGGGCCGCCCTACGTCCTTGTCCAATCACCCCTGGGCTCATGCTGCCCTAGCTTGGAACCTGGACCCCCGTCTGCCAAGCCCTGGCAAAGTCAGTTTTGCCTGCCCTGTGCCTGGTAGGTCTGCCTTCCTTCTTTTCCTTTGCCAAACCAGTGGTGAATCCAAGGCCGGGAGGGTCAGTGCCCGGCCAGCCCTGGTCACGGCCCCATGTGGACAGCTGGGATGTCTGGGGTTTAGTGGGTCTTTTCTTCTTACCAGATGTTCTAGAAAGCTTTCCAAACACACTTGTCGTGACAGTGCCAGAAGGGACTTCAACCCTATTGTCCATAATTCTCGCGGATGGAACATTCCAAGACCCGTTGGAGAAAGAGGCAGCTCGGGACATCTCCACACCAGGCTGAGCTCTGAACACGTCACCTCCTAAGGTTCCCATCTTGGGCTCAACAAATGTGCCTTTGTTGACTGGATGTCCTCTGGAACTTGCGGAGGCTGAGGACAGGGCTGACACTTTCCCAGGAGGAGCGCTGGAGCCAGCCAGCCGCCATCAGGGTGTCCTTGGCCTGCTCATGTGGTACGTGGTCCAGAATGGCCTTTCTGCTCCTGGGCCCCCACTGGTAGGGCCGGTCCCCTCATTCCCAGCTCCAATTCATGACGGGGGAGTCTGATTAGACTGCTCATCCTTTAAAATGGGGAGCCTTGAAGCGCCTGGGGGGCTCAGGTGGTTAAGTGTTCGACTTCGGCTCAGGTCATGGTCTCACAGTTCGTGAGTTCGAGCCCCGCGTCGGGCTCTGTGCTGACAGCTCCGAGCCTGGAGCCTGCTTTGGATTCTGTGTGTGTCTCTCTGCCCCTCCCCTGCTCACGCTCTGTCTCTCTCTCCTTCAAAAATGAATAAACATTATAAATAAAAGGTTTCATCTGTCCCCCATCTCTGTGGCCAAGGGGATGTGGCTCAGAGTGTAAGCAGACGCAAAAGGGGGGCTGGGGGGCTTGCGGCAACATGAGTATCCTTAGCTGAGGCTCATTGGGCCTCGAGCAGCACAGACAGCATACAAGGGTTACGTGATTAAAACCTTCATGAATCTGGAATGCGTTTTGGCCACATTTATTTCCCAGATGAGGACCCGAGACGCAAAGACGAGAATTACCTTCCCCAAGGTGGAGCTAGGCTCCGGGACGCCCTGGGAGGAATGGCGGGCGGAGCGTCAGGCCGGGAGGATGCGTGCCGCTAGCAGCCCTCTGTCCTGGGATGCCGGACTCAGCATCGGGCGCCCCCTATCCCTCTAACAGTCGGGGTGAATGCGTCCAAACAGAATTCTGCCCCAAACTTGTTCCTGCAAATCTTCACCATCTCCATCAAGGGCCTTCCCGTTCTCCCAAAGGCCGAGGCCAAAAAGTTTGGACGCGCCCCTGGGCCTTCTCCCTCTCACATCCCACATCCACTCCGTCAGCACATTCTACTGCCTAGACTTCTAAATGTTGCATAAATCTGACCGCTTCTTACTGCCTTCAGGGCTAACTCTTGGTCTAACCTATTCTCTGGCCGGGCTGACAGCGTTGGCTGTCCCTGCTTCTCTCCCTTTGGCCACACACATTCCTTCCCAACAAAGAAGCCACAGAGACCACGTTAAAATGCACGTCAGGCTGTCTTCTTACTCAAGCCTTCCAGGGGCTCCCAGTCCACCCAGAGCGAAGCCAGTGGCCTTCAAGGCCGTGTGACCTCGCTCCCCGCCGTGCATCCCTCTGACCTCCTCCTTCCTCCCTCCGCCCCGGCCACACTTGCTTCACTGCTGTGCACTGAGCGTGCCAACCTCGTTCTTGCCGCCGGGACTCTGGGCTGGGCAATCTCCCAGCCTCAGATGCCCTTTCTCAGGACACCCAGGAGGCCGGCCCTGTCCTCCCGTGAGGCCTCAGCTCCAGGTTCAAGTTCTCGGTGAGGCTCTCCCCTGACTCCTGCGTCGATGAGAACATGCCTCCTGAGGAGACTTTCCGCCCTGCTTTATTTTTCTCCACGGGGTCCGTCACCTGGTGTGTGGGTTTCATTGGCCCTCACCTGCTACTGGAGGCTGAGCTCCGTGAGAAAAGAGACTTTGCTTCAATCCCTGCTGTTCCCAGAGCCGGAAACACCACCTGACACATGTTGATGAACTATGTGGTGTGAGTTTTATCACTTAAGCCCAGGCTGGTCCTGCTTGGCATTCGGGCGCCCTCGGGGCATGAACCTGCTGGGGACCCTTCTGTGTGATGACGAGGAGCTGCCAGGGCAAACTCACCCCGGGGGGCGGGGGGGACAGTCCTGGCACACGGAGCGTCCTAACTGTACTGGCTTTGCTGACGATGGAGAGAGGTATGGCTTAGCTCCGTGGGACTCCCGTCGGAGGTGAGGGCAGGGGACCGGGAGTCCACGGACCAGCGTTCCTTGGGGCGTGGGAAACACCAGGCAACATGACCTTGGGTGGTACCAGAGAGGTGTCCCGGGATGTCAGACAGCATGACCAGCCAGCCGTGGCAGGGGGAGCATGACACCCAGCTGCTCGGGCCACCGAGGACCTGCCAGGTGCAGTGGGGGGTCCTGGGCCGAGGCAATTAACAAGACACACCCACCAACAGGGGGCAGAAATACGCAAACAGGTGCATGGACAGGATCAGCTCCAGCGGACATAAACACCACCAAGAAAATGGCTGTGGGAGCCGCTTGGTTCCAGCCAACATCTTTAAGGGAGATGTGGATGAATCTCTAAAATATATACAGCCCTCAGGTGGGCAGGAGAGTCGAGCCAGGATCAGGACCCGTGCAATCTGGAGCACAGCCAAGTGGAAATTGGCGGCGGCAAGTTGTCGAGATCTGGAAGAATCAGGTTCCCCAAACCAATTACCCTCACTCAGAATGTCAGAGTCCACAGAGCGTGTAAGACGGATTTGGGCTACAGGTCCAGGACGGCGTGCTGTTTCCATCACTCACTCATTCAACAAATTTGTGTGGGTGCTGAGAGCACAAGATGCTGTTCTGGACAAAGCGGGACAGGGATGCCTAGGGGCTCAGTCAATGAGTGGCTGACTTTGGCCCAGGTCAGGATTTCATAGTTCGTGAGTTCGAGCCCCACGTCAGGCTCTGTGCTGATGGCTCAGAGCCTGGAGCCTGCTTCCAATTCTGTGTCTCCCTCTCTCTCTGACCCTCCCCTGCTCATGCTCTGTCCCTCTCTCTCAAAAATAAATAAAGATTTTTAAAAATAAAAAAAAAAAAAGTAAAACAAAGCAAGACACACTCCTGTCCTCATGGGGCTTACATTCCAGCGGGAGGACGCCCGATGAACAGGATGCGGAAGTAAATCTGAGCGGGAAGAGGTTAGTGAGCACTTGTGAGGAGGCACTGTGCGCTTGCAGGCGGGGGACTCATGCCCAAGCTCCCTGGGAAGCAGACTGTTTGAGATTAGGGCACAGACCGTTCGATAGGGAGGGCAGCCAGGACCAGCATGTGGGGAGGAGGGGGAAAGGCAGGACTGGGTCGGGTAGAAGGTAAGCCGTGATGGGGCCCCACAAAGACAGCAGCTGGCCCCACCTGGAGCTCTGGAGATGGACGAGCCTTCAGGATTGCCTCCACTCAGGCCTTCATACCCCGTGTGGATCAGTCCTGGGATCAGGCTGCCCCTGGGAGGAGGTGTGGCCCAGGGTGGCGAAATCCTCAAAGAGAGCCGCAGGGGGTCAAGCCGGCCATTCCTGAAGAGGAACATGGGTCACATGCCCCAGCATGCACCACACCAAGGAGTCTTCAGCAAGGAGATGTGGAAATATGACCCTGAAGGCAAAGAGGACAAAGGCCTTGCCGGACCAGAGGGGCCAGCCAGTGCAAAGGCCCCGGGGAGGGACAATGCTCTGGGTGATCAGGGAGGCTGATATGGCCCGAGCTGAGTCACTGTGGGGGCGGGGAGGGGACCGGGGGGACCCCACGGGCCTGAGCAAGCTGTTTGACATTTCCTGGGAGACCGATTGGTGCCATTGGGGGATTTGGCGCCCCGGGGGAGCTGCCTTGCATGTGGAGACGGCTCCTCCAGCTGCTGGGGTGGAGGCTGCGGGGGGTGGGGGGGAGGGGGGAGGCTGCAGGGGGGTGGAGGCCGCAGGGTATGAACAATGCAGAGATGACAGGGGACCAGGGGGGAGCGCAGGACTTACACGAGGGGGAGTCGTGGCGGCTCGGAGCCAGACGAGGCTGCAGAAGCGGGGAGCGTGATGTGCTTTGGGCAGATCCGAAGGTGGACAGACAGACACACCGACATGTGGGTGAGCAGTGCGGGCGTGAGGATGACCCCAAGGTTTGGAGACTGAGCAGCCGTTGGAATAGAGTTTCCGTTACAAAACAGGGTGCCTTCTCCCAGAACGCTGTATCCGGCCGAGCCTGCCACGCGGGGCCTTTGAAGTCAGCCTTTCTCCAAACCTCCTCCCAGGGGGAGTCGGCAAGCTACAGGTGCTTTACCCGGCGAGGTGCGCAGGGCTGCGCGGGCCGAGGGACTCCCACAGCGCAGGGGTGTAGACAGACCCCACCATCCTCTCCTCTTCTGGGACAGTCGTAGGAGGATTCTGAGAAATCAGGGCACTGAGCAGAGGACCTGGTGACACATCTACTGACCACCGTCGCTTCGAAGTAGAGACGGCCACTGACCGCCGCGGCTCCCAGGCGCCCCTGACACTCCTCCGGAGGAATTTCTGCACCTCGTCGTGGAAGGAAGGGCTACGTTTCCGTTGTAAGTTGGTTGACATAAGGAGGGAATTTTCCCCCTTCCTATTCAGGGAACTCCCTCAATCTTCCGCGTGGGTCTCCCAGAATGCAACGGGCCCAGGTGAAGAAGCCAGTAGTGCACCACTTTGCAGCTGGGAGGCTCAGAGAGGTGAAGCGATTTGCTTAGAACAGCACAGCACTGAGCGGGGGTGGGGGCCCGTGCTGCGTGGCCCCGACGCACTTTGGGTCTGCTTTCTGTCTTCATTTGGAGGTCAGCCTGCTTGTGTGGCTGGGCTGATGGGGAGGCTGTGAGCACTCTGGGTGCAGAGGCAGCAGGGCCCGGGGAGCTCCGTGACGGGCCCCTGCCAGGCCACTGACCACCAGGTGACAGCAGGCTCCGCAAGCCTGCCCATCCTGGAGGACTGTTCTGGGGAGAGCCCAGCTCTCTCTCCAGGCCTACAAGTCGGCAAGGTGAGCAGTAGGCCCTGGGGGGGGGGGGCGGGGTGCAGGGAGCTGTCTGGTCACTGAAGCCACAGGGCTTCCTGCCCTGACTCCAACCCACTGGGCAAGCAAGTCCGGGAAGAGGCACAGGCTTGGATCAGTCTCCCGGCTCCTTCCAAACGGCAGTGAGTTCAAGGCGGGATTGAGGGGGCGATGTCCTCAGGGAGGCGTCGCTGTTTGGGCCTGGGCTTCCTTCGTGCAGAATTAGCTGCCCCTAGTCCGTTCTCTTCTGCTTCCTCTCCAGGGCCCCTGGGCCACGCATGGCCCGTCCACAACTGCACCGAGGCCCCGGAGGGTCCTGGGGGTCCCCGGGGCTGAGGCCCTTGCCTGGCAGGCTGGGTGCCCCGGGGACGCTGGATGGAGACCGGGTAGTCCCTGTGCAGCGATGGGGCCCCGGGGCTGCACGGGAAGAGCGGAGTGCTAGGGCCGTGGGAAGAGGGGAGAGCAGACTGGTGGCCGTCGGACCCGGGCTCAGGCTCTGTCCCTTCATCTGACTTCACACAAGCCACTTCACGTCTGTGAGGTTCAGTTTTCCCAGCTGTAAAATGGGATCATAACACTGAACTATCTCTCAGCGTTACCAGGAGGAGTAAGTAGGTGAGTGTGTGTGAAGGCACCCCACCCACCTGTGGTGTTGGCGCTCAGAGGCCATGGGGGGGCGGCTGGGGGGCTCAGTGGGCTAAGCCTCTGACTCTTGATTTCTCAGTTTGTGAGTTCAGGCCCCGAAGTGGCCTCTGTGCTAACAGCTCAGAGCCTGCTTGGGATTCCTTCTCTCCCTCTCTCTCTCTAATCCCCCCTCCACTCTCTCTCTCTGTCTCTCAAAAAAAAGTGGGGGACACCTGGGTGGCTCAGTTGGTTAAGCATCCAACCTCCCCTCAGGTCAGGATCTTGTGCTTCATGATTTTGAGCCCTGCGTCGGGCTCTGTGCTGACAGCTCAGTGGAGCCTGCTTCAGATTCTGTGTCTCCCTCTCTTTCCGCCCTCCTCCACTCATGCTCTGTCTCTCTAAAAAATAAATAAACATAAAAATTAAAAATTAAAAAAAGAAGCAACTGGAAACAGTGGGCAAGTGGCCATGGAGTCACGTCTCCAGGATTCAAATGGCATCTCTGCCTCTCACCAGCCATGTGCCTTTGGAAAAATGGTCTCCCAGGGCTGGTGATACCATATCATCAGCCCAGAGTTGTGGGCATGGCTCATGACGTCCTTGGCAATGGGATAAATGTCATGATTACTAGCGATTTACTGTAAAAATTCACTTGGGGGCATCCTGGCCTCGCTCATGGGTGCCGTACCAGTCATGTCACCGACGGGACCCAGCCCGTGGGCACAGATTTTGACAAAGGCAGGGATAAAGATCTCCCTCCAAATCCAAAGCATCGGTCCTCGGTAAATATTTTTCCATCTCTGTCTTGGAGAAGCCACCTCTCCTGTTATAAGCCCTTGAAACCTCTGGAAAGAAATGTCACATGAGAAAAACTGGCTTGTCCTGACCTGTGTGTGGTATTTAAATGTTCCTTTTCTCGGTCAACAAACCCTGCGTGAGCAGCGCCCGTGTGCCTGGCTGGCGACACCAGGGGACAATGGCCAGGCCTTTGTCCCCAAAGGGGGCACCGTCCGGGGCTCTAGGGGCCTCCCCGGTGCAAGTTCAGAAAAACAGCCTGAAATTTACGGAGCGGCTGGCTTTCTTCCACCCAGAGACTCACGGAAAACGGCCGTTCTGGAGGAGCCGTCCAACGATCGTTTCTTGGAACCATAAATGTCTGAGCGCTGCTGCAATCCTTTCGATTATCTTGTTTTCTTTATCCTTCGGAGCCAAGATTCTAACGCTACATCTGTGTGAGTGTCTTTCGGTAATAAGAACCAGATGTTGTCGGTGGAAATGACTGGAAATTACACTGAGGGTCAGAATGGGGGGTTTTAGATTCCCTCTTGGAAGGCCGTGCTGAGAAACAAACACACGGGACGTTTTCCCTCTAAGTCACCTCGGGACGTTGCGACACCAGGTCTCCGGCCCCCACCCAGGCCTCGGGAGGACGGGGTGCAGGCATCCCCCAGCTGGTGGGAAACGTCCCAGGGTGCAAACCCCGAGCCCCCACCTCGTCCCCGAGCACCTTCTTTTCCTGCTGCTAGAACTCTCCACCCAGACGTCCCACGGGCACCTCGGACTCAACGTGTCCAGACTAGATTCATCACTTCCCCCAGACCTGTGCTTGTGTCTGCAAATCCCACATTGGGGAAAGGCACCTGGTCCAGGGCAGGTAATCTGGGACTTCCCCTCGGCCACCGTGCCGCACCCACCTCAGTCAAGTGCTGGTCCCCCCTTTCCCGTCCCCCTGGCCGCTGCCCTGGGATGGGGGCCCCCTCCGAACCCTGGACCACTGCAGACCACAGCCTCCTCTTGCCCACCTCCGACAGCCCACTCCTCACCCTTCCAGCCCAAGTGATCTTTGGAAAGATCCAGATCCCACTGGCCATGGCTCTTTAGGAGATTGAACTAGAATCGGAATCCCCTGGTGTCTCCACTGGAATGCCGCCTCCTCAGAAAAATGTGGGTAAAACAATGTAAACGCGGATGGAGGGAGCTTCCAGGAATGGCCCAGCGACCAGGACCCTCCGGCAGAGGCTGTGCACCTCTGACCCCCTGTCACTGTGTCCTGTAATGGAGCTAATGGTCTGGTGGCAGGATCCTGGCACCTGAGCTTCGGGGGACTGAGACACAGAGGTGACCCAGAGGCAGGCTCTGCTGGGCGGGGCTCCAAAGAACGACGGAAGGATTCTGGAAGGGGGAGCCGGAGAGGGGCAGGGCCAGCCCGAGAAGAGCCTTGAGCCTTGGGAAGGCCGAAAGGCTGGACGAATGCCCATGGACCTGGGACGTGGGCAGAGTGTTAGCAAGACAGTGGGTGGGCAGAGCTGGGCGCTAGACAGATAAGGCGAACCGCCCTCCCTTTCCAAATATTAGTGGCCTTCCACTTGGGCTTCATGCTTGGGAGTCACGTGGAGGGACGGAGACCACCCGGGGCCCGTCACCCCTCACCCGGGGTCGGCGCTCCGGGCTGGGCCGGCGTCTCCGCGGCTCTGTGGCGGGCGGCCCGGTGCGGCCTCCAGGGGCTCTGAGGACACCAGGTCTGTATCAGGTGCTTTGTTCTTAGAAGGCAACCAGGGTCAAACACGTGCTGGGTGAATGCATAAGCCTTGCCCCTAAAACAGCTCCCTTGCCAGGCTGCCCCCAGACGCCCAGAAGGCCCCACCAATCCGGGCTCAGGGTGGGTTTGGTGAAGCTGCTCCGTCGATGGGAGAATCGGAACACTTACCGCTGCCTGAGTCATTTCACGGAACGCTGACCACAACCCGCGAGCTGCACACGACGATCACACCCATTTGCGGATGAGAAACCGAGGCCCTGGTCAGCTGAGTCTCTGGCCCAAGGTTTGCGTGGCCACCCCCCGCGAGCCCGTTTGCTTCTATAGTGCAGGGGCCGAGGGGGTTGTGCGTGCAGAGCCCGGCGCAAAGTCGGGTCAGCCCTGGCTCTCAACAGACATTTGCTGAGAAGAGCATAGGGATGCATCATTTTTTTTATGTTTATTTTACTTTTTGAGAGAGAGAGAGAGAAAGTGAGCAGAGGAGGGGCAGAGAGAGAGGGAGACGCAGAATCCAAAGCAGGCTCCAGGCTCTGAGCCGTCAGCACAGAGCCCAATGCGGGGCTCGAACTCACGAACCATGAGATCATGACCTGAGCCGAAGTCGGACGCTTAACCGACGGAGCCCCCCAGGCGCCCCACAGGCTGCATCGTTTGATCCGATGCCAAACAGCCTCCTCCTCTGACAACATCCCCCCCAACCAGACCCTGCCCTCCCCTCCCCGCACCTCTGCTGGGTCCAGTACTAAAGGCCCCGGGACAGCTGTAAACTGACATCTGGGAGAGGAAGTCCTCGCTCTCCATTCATTTCATATCAACAGCCCACCCGCCCTTTCCACAGAGCTCGGCCGGACCGCCGCCCCCAGGAGCCCGCAGCTCCGTGGTCAATGATTTGTTGAACATCCGAGAAACGTCACCCGCTTCAGCGAACTCATGATACACGACGTGTGCGTTTCCTGTGGGCGGGCGGGCGGGGGCCCCGGGCACTGGCGGGCGGCCCGAGGGACAGGGGTGGCCTCGGAAGGCGCCCACCTTTGGCGGCCCCCAGCCGGGGCCTCCTGCGCGGAGCGTAATTGGTTCTGCATGCTGTTGTTCCGGCGCATGTGGGAATCAGGACAGAAGGAATTCCGTGGGGATGTTGTCCGAGACCATGGCTTGACTCCCCGGGACGCCTCTTCTAACCTGCTCCCAATTAGGGGCTGGGCGGGAGGGTGGGAGGGCGCGGGCTCAGGGCCTGGCCGCTGTTTGCTCTGATCCCTGACCAAATCCTGCCTCTCGGGGGCCTTTGTGGGGCCGTGTGCATCTCTTCCGTGTTTGAAACGCGGTCTGAGAACAGCCCCGTGGAGCAGAGAGAGCACCAGCTCCCGCCGTCACGGCCGCCGTTGGATGTTATGAGCAGGGCTGGAAAGTCGCTGAGCCCCGTCCGGCCCTCCGCCGGCCTGTGTCTGTCTAGCATCCAGGTTAGCGGGGCCGACGTTCCGCCGCTGGATGCTTCCAGAAGCCGTTGCCGCCTTGATTCGAGAAAAGAGCCCGACGGAAAGTTTGGGAAGAAGCAGTATTTTCTTCCATGCCTTGGGCTCCTTTCCTGCCATCGACAAAAATACACTTTGCTATATTTAGGCAGTGCCGTTAACAGGACTCTCTCTCTCTCTCTTTTTCTCTTTTCCGTCAAGAATGTTTGTCGGTTTGTTTTTGTCATTTAATATTTTCTCCTGCCACCTGGAGAAATCATCAAGCACTCACATCCCTGAATCAACTTTTCCTGCCGGTAGCTAATTAAAAGAAACCTCTGGCCAAATTACAACCTTCGAAGGGTGTCAGTGGAAAGTATTGGTGGGTGTTTTCCCCGCCGCGGGTGGAGAGGGGTTGGGAGAGTTTCTGGGGCGCCTGGTCTGGGCCGAGCGCCCTGCCGGTCACCGTCCGCCCTCCTGGTCACTTCGGGCTCCTGTCTACCGTCTGTTGTGGGACCTGCCACAGTCAGGGGGCGTGGGGACCCTGAGATCTGGATCCACGTTCACTTGACTCTTAACTTCTGTGTTGAACACAGGATTCAGGTGGAGCTGGGGAGACAGACACTCGGGACACGCACGTCCAAAGTTCTGTGGACTTCGTTTTTTTTGTTTGTTTAAAAAATTTTTTTAAATGTATATTTATTATTGAGACAGAGAGAACCAGAGCGTAAGTGGGGGAGGGGCAGAGAGAGAAGGAGACTCAGGATCCGAAGCAGATTCCAGGCTCTGAGCTGTCAGCACAGAGCCCGACGAAGGGCTCGAACCCACGAACCGTGAGATCCTGACCTGAGCCGAAGGCGGACACTTAAACTGACCGAGCCTCGCGCGCGCCCCTGTGGACTCCGTTTTAACTTGGAATTCCACAGGGCATCTGGTAGCTCCCGGAAGTGTCCTCCACGGGAGGGGCCCTGATCTGGGGCTCAAGGGGTCTGACCTCTCTCCCGGTGGCCCGCCCCACCCCATCCACACCACACTGGGAAGTCAGCCTAACTTCCAGCCCCTGCCCCCAGTGAAAGAAACACTCAAGTCCCTGGCACTGTTCCTGGGGCCCCGGGACTTCAGGTGTGAATTAAAAGAAGCCCCCGGGCTCCTCTCCCGATTCAGAGCCCGGCAAATTGGAAACCAGCGCTGCTTCCGGGATGGGCCTGGTCCCTGCCTGCTTGGACCAGGGGGCCCTCAGCCACCATTCACCTCTTGGCCTTGACGCTGTGTGAGAAAAAGCTCCACACCGTGCGGCACTGACTTCCCTTCGCAAGGAGGTTGTCAGTCACAAGTGCACAGCCACATCTTCCAGAACCTTCCCTTTAGCGTCAGGGCCTGACAGATGGCAACAGAGAAACAAATAAATAGGTCCTATTGTTCCGCGCCTACAATGTGCCGGGCACTGTTCAGAGCAGGTCTCGTGGTATTAATTGGTTAATCTGCACCACCACCCTATGGGGTAGGTCCTGTTATTATCCCCATTCAACAGATGGGAAAACTGAGACTGTCATTTGAGAATACAGGGACCATGGGGCCAGGCTTCTTTTGAAAACACAAATCTGACCCCATTACTCTGCTCCACCCTCTGGGCATCAGCGCCAATGGGCCTGGCCTCCGTCACCCTCTGGGGCCAGGCTCTTGCCAGCCAAGGCTCCAGGAGCCTCCCACACCCACTCTGCCCCAGCGGCACCTGGAAAACCCTTTCATGCCTCTGGATCTCTGCACAGGCCATCTGTCCCCCGGTTGCCCCCCCACCGACCGTTTGATCCCCTTCCAGGAACTGCTCCCTGCTTGCTTCCTCCGGGCCCTGCTGCTCCGGCCACACACAGCTGTCAAGGGACACCTTGCAGATTCCCCATGCTGACCGTCCACTTCCTGCGGTCCACGGCCAGTCCTGAGATCCCGGGGGCCGTGTCGGATGGGGGTGTTTAGGTTCAGAGGCAAGGGCTTGGCGGGGGCTGCACACGTGGGAGCGAGTGGCCAAGAGACGATAACCAGAGCCGCAGGAGAGGAAGAAAGGCTGGGGGGAGGAGAGAGGAGATCCAGGACCCGACGCTGTGGAAGGGCAGGTGGACGGGAGAAGACAGGGCAGGCGGAGTTACAGAAGGGACCCCGAGGAACGGATGGCCTCCGGGAAGAGGAAGTGGTGGCCATCTTGAATGGCCTCCGCGTAGGAGCAGACGCTTCGTTTCCGCCCACACTCAAGCCCTTCCGTGTCGTCCACAAGACGGCGGGCAGTTGGGGGCGGGGGCTTAGTTTTTGTTTTTACCCATGTTCCTAGCCTTTCAGCCCCCGGGGCTGCCTCGGCAATGGAGTATCAGTGGAAACATGGAAAGACCCACTTCCGGTTTCCCTGAAGCAGGTGGGAATCTGTTTCTTGGGAAACCGGGCTACCTTCTGGGAGAGGAAGACGCGTAAATGCGTCCTTTGATTGCAAGAGGCTCGTGCTCTCCCCAGGGACTCCGTGGCAGCCAACAACCGTGGCAGAGAGCGAAACACCCAGATGTGCTGGTCTACTTGGAGCGGGGGGGACCCGGCTGAGCTCACTGTGGCTTTGTTTGGCTTTTAAATACTTACTGGTCAAAGTGAATGATGTTTTCCAGATGCTCCCACCTCCTCTAGTCTGGAGTCCGGCTGGGCCCCCGCTGAGGGCCTCTCCTTCAGTGCCCTCTCCCGGGCAGCCAGACGGTGTCCCTCGGGCCCAGCTTCCATCGCCTCCCTGTGGCTGTGACCTCGCTCCCCGACGTGGAGGCGGGCGGGCAGGTGGCGCCCCTGGGTCCCCCCATGGCTCTGACACTCTGCAGGTGGGTGCCTCCTGGGCGGGTGACTGCCGGGCATTTCAGGACCCCCAGTGGGGCCTTTTATTTAAAAAGCGCTTCAGGGGCACCTGAGGGGCTCAGTTGGTTGAGCATCCGACTTCAGCTCAGGTCATGATCTCCTGGTCTGTGAATTCAAGCCCCGCATCATCAGTCTCTGTGCTGACAGCTCAGAGCCTGCAGCCTGCTTCTGATCCTGTGTCTCCCTCTCTCTCTGCCCCTTCCCTGCTTGCTCTCTGTTTCTCTCAAAAATAAACATTAAAAAATTTAAAAATATAAAAATTGCTTCGTTCTCTTCTGAGACCCCAGCCCACCCGTGTGTCCTGAGCTGCCTGCCCAGCGCCGCCTCCCTGGGCGCTGCCGGTCCTGTTTGTCGTCCCGCTGCCTCAGTAAACCCGCTCCTGCCAACCTCGGCCCCGTGCCCACTCCTGCCTCCGAGCTGCTGTCCTTGGGAATTTGTCACACACACCGACTGCCTTGACTCAATGGCCACTTTTCTTCTTTCAGGGTAAAAACGTTCTTAGATTCTGGGACTTGCAAAAACCCTGGTGAGACATGAAGTTGATGTTTCCTTTTTAACTTTTTATTTTGAAACAGCGATAGAGTCACAGAAGGTTGCAGACATAGCAGAGGCGGTTCCGTCCCTGGGGTGACGGGGGAGATGTGCCCTCCCCATCCCTGCGGCAAAGCGCAGCTAAAAACTCTGGGCGTTTCCTCTAGGACGAACAGGGGAAGAGTCTGCAAGGTGGAGGAGGAGGAAGGCCGACGAGGGGCCGCAGGACCCCAGAGGCGATGCTGGCGCACAGGAGTCCCAGGATCTCTCTGGCCGCCCGCATCCTGGCCCTGGGCTGACTTCCGGAAATGCCAGCGGGCACAGGCGCCCAGCCGCCCAGCAGAGCCCAAGGGCCGGGAAAGGGCAGCCCAGCAAAGACAGAAAACGTTAGGCAAAAGCTGCCCCACGTTAGCCGAGCACACCGGGGGAGACAGGGCCTGGCCCGTGCCCACCCCAGGCCGTGATGAGGCCCCAGCATCCCCCACGGGGGTGGTGTCAGAGATGGCTCAGCGGGGAGCCGAGACCTTGGTCCCTGCTGGCAGGCCCCTCTCCTCACGCGGGGAGTGTCGACCTCTGCCCCGGCTCCGGCTCTGCAGGGACAAGGCCCTTCTCCCCTCCCCGTGGGGTTCTGCCTTGGCCCAGCGGTAACAAGGTCACCGCCCCCCCAGGGGGAACGGAAGCACCCACCTTGGATGTCAATCAAGGCCGAGTGGAAAAACCAGCGCTTCCCTCTCTCCACCTGGCAGCCATGAGGCAGAGCCCGCTCCCCCCGCCAGTGGGAGAGACAGCCAGCTGAAAACAGGAGGTTTAAATAAGATCCAAAGTCGCATACGTAATATGAGAACGTCCAGGTTTCGGCTGAAAATCACTCATCGTACCAAAAACCAGAGAGGCCTCAAACAGGATGGAAAAAGGAGATAAATAGATACCAACCCTGAGACCATGAGGGTGTCCGGTTATCTGGCAAAGATCACAAAGCACCCAAGACAAAAGGTCTTCCGCAGGCAGCTAGGAAGGTTCTCAGGGCAAATGAAAGCATAGAAAGCTCAGCAAAAAAACAGCAGATAGAGAAAGGAAAGAGTCTGTAAGCTGGAAGACAGAACAATAGAAATCCTGGTCCTGGACCGGGAGGGACAACAGGATGGGGGTGGGGAGGGGACAGAGAGAGCCCCGGTGACCCGGGGGGGCTGTAACACAGGATCAAATAGTTGTTGCATAGCGTCTTAGACGGAGAAAAGAAAGAGGGGGAGCTCAAACCATAGCTGAAAACTTCCCAAATTTGGCAAGAAACATAAACTACAGCTTCAAGAAGGTGAGCACGTACCAAACAGGGTAAATCTAAATAAATGCACACCAAGACACATCGTAGTCAAAATTCTGGAAACTAAAGACAAGGAAAACATTTTTGCAAGCAGCAGGAGGAAAGGGACAGCCTACCTATGGGGAAATGATTCCAATTATCATTTGACTCCTCATTAGAAATCCAAAGGCCCTGGGCTCCCGGGCGGCTCAGTCGGTTAAACGTCCAATTCTTGATTTTGGCTCCAATTACGATCTCACGGTTCTTGAGTTTGAGCCCCGTGTCGGGCTCTGCGCTGAGTGTGGAGCCTGTTTGGGATTCTTTCTTGCTCCCTCTGCCTCTCTCCCGCTCTCTCTCTCAAAAAAAAAAAAAAAAAAAAAAAAAAAAAAAAAAAAAAAAAAAAAAAAAAAAAAAAAAAAAAAAGAGAGAGAGAGACAGAGACAGAGAGACAGAAAGAGAGAGAAATCACAAAAGCCAGAAAGAAGTGGCAGGATATTTAACAAGGGCTGGAAGGAAAAATTCAGAATTCCATACGCAGAGAAAATATTCTTGAAATGAAAGGAAACCAAGACATTATCAGACGAAGGAAAGCTAGGCAGACATTTCAGTCGACATGTCCTAAAATAATTGCTAAAGGAAAATTTCTAAACAGAAAGGAAGCAATAAAATGGGGAGACTTGGAACATCGGGAAAGCAAGCAGAAGTACCGGGAAACACAATGGGCTTTTCTTCTCCTCTTTAGTTTCCTACATTATGTTTGACATCGAAGCAAAACCTGGCTGATGTGTCTCCAAATATAGAGAGAGGAAATACATAAGACAGCCATACATGTGAGCGTAAAGGAACCGGAAGGGAGGTAAGATTTCTACACTTTACTCTGACGGGTAAAATGACACCAAGAGACGGTGATAAGCTTTGTATATAAAACCCAATAATACCTAAAGCAACGACTCAAATAGGTCTGCAAAGCAATATATTAAAACACACGACACACAAATGAAAATGGAACTCTAAAAACTACTCAGGTACCTCACAGGATGACACAGGGGAAAACAGAAACAAACAAACGAAAAGAGAACAAATATCATACAAAAGCCAAAAGGCAGACTTAAGCCCTAACATGTCAATAATTAAATGTAAATGGTCATTTACCCCGTGAAGACAACTAGAAGATACAGATTGGCAGTTAAAAGACAGGAGTTCGCGTAGTGGATTTTTAAAGTGACCCAACTATACTCGGTCTACAAGAAACTCACTCACAATGGTGCAGGCGGGTCAGAATCAAAAGGGCAGAGAAACATAGATCACATGAAAACTAACTGAAGGAATGCAGGTGCCTCTGTTATCAGATGGAGTGGATTTCAGAGCAACGCAAATTACTGGAGATGCAGATTCTATGATGATGAGTGGACAGATCCACCAGTTCTGAATGTGCGTCAAAAAACAGAGCTGTAAATTTTGTGAAAGAAAAATGGGTAGGATTGAGACAAGAAGGCGATCACTCTATATTTATACTTGGAAAATTCAATATGGTCTCTCAATGTTTGAAAGAACAGCTAGACAGAATGTCAACAAAGACGCAGAACTCAACAACATCATTGACCAGCAGGACCTAACAACACTTACAGAACACCCTCCCCCAACAATAGGAGGGCATGCGTTCTTTTAACTGCGCGGAAGTCTACACCAAGATAGACCATGTCCTGGGCCATAACACATACCTCAACAAAATTAAAAGAATTGAAACCATACAATGTATTCCCTAATCACAACAGAAGCTGACTAGGGATTCATGTCAAAAAGCTAACAGGAAAATCTCCAGACACTTGGAAACGAAACAAGATGCTTCTAAATAATCCCTGGGTCAGGGGCGCCTGGGTGGCTCAGTTGGTTAAACGTCCCGCTTTGACTCAGGTCGTGATCTCACAGTTTGTGGGTTCGAGCCCCGTGTCGGGCTCTGTGCTGACAGCTTGGAGCCTGGAGCCTGCTTCCAATTCAGTATCTCCCTCTCTCTCTCTGACCCTCCCCTGATCGTGCTGTCTCTGTCTCTCAAAAAAAAAAAAAAAAAATCTGTGGGTCAAAGAGGAAGTTTCAAGGGAAGTAAACTAAAATACATGGAGCTGAATTAAAATAAAAATGCGACATATCAAAATGTGCGAGTCACAGATAAAGCCGAGAAGGAAATTTATAGCGTGGAATGCAGACGTTAGCAAGGAGGGAAAACCTCAAATCAATACTCCAGGCTTCTACCTCAAGATTCTAGACGAGGAAGAGGAAAGGAAACCCAAAGGAAATAGAGACAAGGAAATAGTAAGGAGTAGAAAGCAGAAGATAGAAGAAAAAAAGAGCAGAGAAAAATCCACAGAACAGAGTTGGTTCTTTGAAAGAGAAAACTGACATGCTTAAAGCAGCAAGACTGGCAAACTGCGGACAGAATATACAAACCACCAGCATCTGGGGTGCAGCAGGGACCGTCGCTCCAGACCCTGCCCCTAAGCGTTCCAAAGGGATACCTCTGAGCAACCGTACACACCTGCATCTGGCACATTAGATGAAACGGGCCATCTTCTCTGAAAACTCATACTAGTCACAAGTCACTCAGTATGAAACCGATCATTTGAACAGCCCTATAACTATCAGAAAACAGAATTATTTTAAGACTCCTTAGAAAAGAAATATCCAGGCCCAGATGGTTTTACTGAAAATTCTACCAAATGTTTAAAGAAGAATTAACATTAATGCTATACTGTCAACTTCAAGAAAATAGAAGGAGAAACGCTTCCCAAATTCATCTTCTGAAGTTAGTATTATCCTGATAGCAAAGCAAGATAAAGACAGGACAAGAAAGAAAAAGAAACAAAATTTATAGGCCAGTATCTCTCATGAATTTAGATACAAACATCCTTAACAAAATACTAGTAAGTAGAATTTAGCAATGTATAAAAAGAATTATAGACCATGACCGCGTGGGGCTTGTTCCAGGAATGGACCCTGGTTCGATATTTCAAAATCAATGAATGTACATATTAGGAGCTAAGGAAGAAAAAATTATATGATCATATCAACCGACCCAGAAAAAGTGTTTCACAAAATTCAACCCCAATTCATGATAAAGAACTCTCAGAAAAGAGGAATGGAATGGAATCACCTCAACCTGGTGAGGAGCATCTATAAAACCTATATGTAACCTTATTTATACTTAATGGTGGAGGGCTGAATGATTTCCCCCCAAGGTCAGGATCAGGGCAAAATCTGTTCTTACCATTTTTATTCAACATTGTACTGGAGGCTCTAGCCGGTGAAATAAAGCAAGAAAAGGAAATAAAGGGCATTACAGATCGGAGAGGAAGAAATAATACTGTCCCTATTCACCGATGACATAATTTTCTACCTAGAAAATTCCGAGGAATCTGCAAAAAACTCTTATTACTAACAAAATTGAGCACATCTCAGGATATAGGATAAATATACAGAAATCTATTTTTTCCTATATACTAGCAGTGAACATGGGGACACCCAAATTAAAAATACAGGATCATTTATAATGACTCAAAAATGGAGTACTTAGGTATAAACCTAACGGAGCAGGTACAGGATGAAATCTATCCGATGCTGATGAAAGAAACTAAAGACGAGCTGAGTAAACGGAGAGGCGTGCGCTGTTCGGATTGGAGAACAGACTCCACGACGTAATGATGTCAGTTCTCTCCAAACGGATACACATATTTAGTGCGATTTCTATTAAAGTCCCAGCAAGATAGAGACAATACAGAGCCAGAGACAAGAGTATTCCAAAACCTGTGTGGAAAGACGAAGGAGCTAGACTGAGCTACAACGACCTTGAAAATGAAGAATCAAGTGGGGAGAATCGATGTGCCCAGTGCGATGACTTCTACACCCCAGGTCATCAAAGGTGCTCTGTGGACAGCAGAAGAGACACACAGACCAATGGAGTGGAATAAAAAGCCTAGAAATGGAACCTAGGAATGAAATGCCCGCCTGAGTTTTCATAAAGGTGCAAAAGTAAGTCAACAGAGGAGAGAGAGTCGTGACTACGAGTGGTGCTGAAGCCACCGGACGTCCATCAACTAATAAGTAAACAAACAGATACGTCTCAACCTAAGTTTCACATTAATTAAGAAATTAATTCGAAATCGGGGCATCCGGGTGGCTCAGTCGGTTGAGCGTCCGGCTTCGGCTCAGGTCACGATCTCATGGTTTGTGAGTTCAAGCTCTACATCCGTGGATGTCAGCACGGAGCCTGCTTTGGATCTTCCCTCTCTCTCTCTCCCTCTCTCTGTCTCTCCCCTGCTCACACACTTTCTCTCTCAAGCATAAATAAATATTTAAATAAATAAATAAGTAAATAAACCCACAGTGGGCTGGGTGAGTACACATCTATCAAAATGGTTAAAATAAAAAATCGTGACAACACCAAATGCTGGTGAGGATGTGCAGAAACCGGACCACTCACACACTGCTAACGGGAATGTAAATGGTTCCACCCGTCTGGAAAATAATTTAGCAGTTTTTTTTTTTTAAATTAAATGTTCAGCTACCTATATGCACCTCCCAGCAATTATCTTCCTGGGTATTTATCCCAGAGAAATGAAGATTTATGTCCGCGCAACAACAGGCACACCAATGTTTATGGTGCCTTCATTCTTAATGGCCCAAAGCGGAGTAACCCAGATGTCCTGGAGTTCCCGCTGGGCATGCTCCCCGTCCGTCTGCGTGGAGGACCTTCATCAGACTGAGGGACTCCTTTCCATTCCTGGTTTGCTAATTTTTTTTTTAATCACGAATGGATATTGGATTTGTCAAGTGCTTTTTCTGTACATATTGAGATGATTATATGTAACTGATGTCATGTGGTGAATCGCACTGGTTAATTTTTAAATGTGACACTTGCATGGCATTTCCATGGTCGCCCCAACTTGGTCATGATGTATCCTTTTGACATATTGTTGGGTTTGAGTAGACAGTATCTTGTTAAGGATTTTTGTGTCTATATTCATGAGGCGTATTAAACTGCAGTTTCCTCCTCTCCTACCGTCTTTGTCCGGTTTTGGCAAGAGAGCTATGCGGGCCTTAAAAAAAAATTTTTTTTATAGTTTATTTATTTTTGAGACAGAGAGAGACAGAGCACGAGTGGGGGAGGGACAGAGAGAGAGGGAGACACAGAACCTGAAGCAGCTCCAGGCTCTGAGCTGTCAGCACAGAGCCTGATTCAGGGCTCGAACCCACGAACTATGAGATCATGACCTGAGCCGAAGGCAGACGCTTAACCGACTGAGCCCCCCAGGCGCCCCGATGCTGGCCTTTTAAAACGGGTTGAGAAGTATTCTCTGCTTTCTGAAAGAGTTTCTGTAAAACCAGTGTCCTTTTTATCTTAAATGTTAGATGTGATTCACTTATTAATCTTCTGACCTTCCCGCTAGCTGTCAATTCCTCTTCCGATACAGCAGGTCCTCGGCATAAGTGGGATGAGCGGATGTGTCGCTTCTGGATCAACTGTGAGGAATTCGATGGGCTTCGAGGCTGGGCCAGGAAGGTGAGTCGGCCGAGTGTGTAATAGGGAGTGGTGGGGTCTGGGGCTAAAGGGGAAAGCATTCAAATTCAAACCATTTATAAAACTTATTGGCGGGTCTCCCCTGCCGACCTGTGGTTTGCAAGCCCTAGAAGCAATTCTCATTCCAGTTGGGGGAAGACCTGGGGCAGATGAGAGAGCGCCAGCTCCGAGCCCTCTCGGGCTTAGAAATGAAAACTGTGCGTGCGGCTCTGTTTGCTGCTTGCTTCGCGCTGGTGGCCCCTGCTTCTCGCCTCCCTTCTCCCCTGTTTCTCCTTCTCACGACCCCGAGACTGTGAGCGTCCGGAACAGTGCCAGCACGCTTTGAAAGGAGAAGGAGGGGGCATCATGGCCTGGTGCAGCCGCTGCGTGGCCGCGGGGATCTGCTTCTGCAAGGGTCCGGGCAGGTGGAAGTCTCGTGTTCTTCTCAGCCCAGGCCCGGGTAACGCACGGTATTCGGGCCGCGTCTGGTGGCCAGGGGCCAGAAGTGTGCAGGAGCTGGAGTCCTGTCTCTGGATCGTCCTGGGACTTTCGTTCGCACCCCCATATCCGGGGAGCAGAGTCACTGAGAAGAGCTCACAGGAGTGTCCTCTCTGCGCCCCAGACTTCCCGAGCTCCTCTCCCTGCCCCCCCATCTTCCGAGTGTCACTCACGGACAGGGTCATTCGGCAGACCGTTGGTGCTGGGGGTTCAGGGGTGAGCTGGGCACAGCCCGGCCCTCAGGGTCCCAGGACCGCGCCCCGCCACCGTCAAGAGGAGAACCCTTCAAGGGAAAACAGAACGTAAGAGGCGCACACTGGGCTTCCAAAGGCAAGGCCTCATGTTGCACATTTTGAAAATCGTTCTGTTCAAAATTGTTAAAATAAAAAACAAAGGCTTGTCTTCCGAAGGGATAAGTGTCAACACTGGAGAAAATGGCTCACGTGTAACTAGTTCTTTTCCAAGCAGGCTTCCTCACGGAGTGGTTCCCAGCTGGGTTTTTAAGGGGGGAGTTGAAATGTTCTGTTACAGCAGGGGGAAGGGGGAGGGGAGGGGGAGAGGTCACGGACCCTCGCTGGGGTCTTGGTGGTGACTTCAGGGTTCAAATCAACTTTTTCGCTCAGCTCTAAAGTCTTACGAATTCGGAACGACTCCGAACCATGAATAAATTCTCTCGTGTCTCTGACACAGAGGTCATCGCCTTGTGGGCTGTTTTATTTTTCTATTAAAACTTCAGAAACATATTTTGAGTTTTCTCTGGCTCCGAATGAAGTCATAAGACCTCGGAATAGCCATCAGATGCTCTCTCGTGAGAACGCGAGTGGGTAAGTTTTATTAAAGCGATTTTCATGAGCAGAAGATTAGACACATATGAAACCAGCCATGAAAAACACACAGGTTCTCTGGGGAATGAATGTCTCAGATTGGATTTCAGGGTTCGGTCTCGCATAGATAATGACGGCCTCTAACGTACGTGGGTATTTCCCCCTTTCCAGCTCGGGCTTGTGTTTTGTTTGTCTGGCCTACGTTCCCGCTGTGCCGCTAACGCCAAAACTCAAACCTGGGAAACCGGCGTTGGAGATTAGGCATAAAATTATGAGATTGTATATCTCCAAGCTTTTTCATGGACTTTGGATGAAACTAAGACTTCAGCTCCAATAACGAGCATGTGCCGGGAGCAGCGGGCTAACGAGGTTGTTAAACGTGCCTGTCAAGTGCACATCCAAAACTATAACCCCATTAGGGGGAAAACAGAAATAGCATTACAGCACATTGGCTCAAAAGCCGTTTACCCAATGGTTGGCCCCCAAGTGTTTCTCATTAAGGATCTTCCCCAAGGGCAGGCCTGGGACTTGTTTATTCTGTAAAGTTTCAGCCCCTAGCTCAGGGTTCGAGGGTGTTAGGTGCTCAGTGGATATCGGCTAAATAAATGGATTCTTTGAAAATGTTTGACACCAATAGGTGTGTTAAAAGGATGGGACCCCAGGAGTATGGGCCACACCTCAAGGTGAAGGATGCTATTCTGCCTTTCATTTTCTTTCTTTCTTTTTTTCTAAACATTTGTTTATTTTTGAGAGACAGAAAGACAGAGTGTGAGCAGGGGAGGGGCAGAGAGAGAGGGGACGCAGAATCCAAAGCAGGCTCCAGGCTCTGAGCTGTCAGCACAGAGCCCGATGCGGGGCTCGAACTCACGAGCTGCGAGATCATGACCTGAGCCAGGGTTGGACGGAGCCGCCCAGGCGCGCCTCTGCCTTTCATTTTCAACATGAACTATTGGCCCTCTGAGCAGACAGTGCCTGACATGCTTGGAGGCACGGAATCCAGAGACAGGAGGAAGAGAGTTTGATGCTGCCAGGTTCCCGGGTAGGGCCCGTCCCTCCCACAGAACTTGTTGGGTGTGATTGACTCGCAGGAGAAATTCTGGGGAATTCTGAGGAACAGGGACCTTGCCCTCTTGGGGCCCTGGGCGGTGGGGCGGAGGCCATCTTGGAGGTCAGTGCAGAGAGGCCTCGCTGGCGGCTTCTGTCTGGTGGTTCTTGTCAGGACTCCAGGCAGATGCTCGTCTCTGGGAGGACTATGCTGGCCCGTCTGGGTGACCTGTGTCCTCTCCTCCGTGCCTCCATCTGCCATGAACAAATCGCGTGGATCCCAACCCTCCGTTTCCTTCCCAGCCTGTGCGCCCCGGTGGGAGGGACCATGTCTGTGCACCTCTGTGATCAGGGCGGTGTTCTGTTCCTCACCGCTCTCTCAAGGTTCTTGCAAAGATATTGTATTTTCTCTCCCTCGACGCCTACTCCCAGCAGCTTTTAAGATTTTTCTTGGTTAATCTTAGCCATTCCGACAGGTGTGAGGTGGTATCTCACTGTGGTTTTGATTTGTATCTCCCTGATGATGAGCAATGTTGAGCATCTTTTCATGTGTCTGTTAGGCACCTGGATGCCTTTGTTGGAAAAGTGTCTGTTCATGTCTTCTGCCCATTTCTTCACTGGATTATTTGTTTTGGGGTGTTGAATTTGATAAATTTTTTTATAGATTTTGGATCCTAACCCTGTATCGATATGTCTTTTGTAAGTATCTTCTCCCATTCTATTGGTTGTCTTTTAGTTTTATGGATTGTTTCCTTCGTTGTGCAGAAGTTTTTAGCTTAATGAAGTCCCAGAAGTTCATTTTTGCTTTTATTTCCCTTGGCTCCGGGGACTTGCCCGGTGAGAAGCTGTTGTTACTGAGGTCCAAGAGGTTGCCGCCTGTTTTCTCCTCTATGGCAGGTGCTTTTTGGGATGAGCACTGGGTGCTACATGTAAGAGATGAGTCACTGGGGGCACCTGGGGGGCTCCGTCGGTTGAGCGTCCGACTTCGGCTCAGGTCATGATCTCGCCGTTCTTAGGTTCAAGCCCCGCGTCGGGCTCTGTGCTGACAGCTCGGAGCCTGGAGTCTATTTCAGATTCTGTGTCTCCCCCTCCCTCTGCCCCTTCCCTGCTTGCTCTCTCTCTCTCTCTCTCTCTCAAAAATAATAAACATTTAAAAAAAATTTAAGAGAGGAATCCCTGGGTTCTACTCCTAAAACCAGTGCTGCACTGTATGTTAATTAACTTGAATTTAAATACATTTAAAAAAAAAGATTTCCTCTTTGTGTTTGTTTTCCAACAGTTTGACTATTCTGTGCTTAGAACATGGTCTTCTTTGTGCTTATCCTATTTGGGTAAATTGAGCTTCTCAGACATGTGGGTTGACATCTCTTCCTGTTTGAGGGTGATTCTTGGTCACAATCTGAGTACTGCTTTTCTCCTCTTTTTATTTTCCTGGAGCTGCAGTTACATGTATGTTAGACTTTTTAAAAAAATTATTTTATTTTATTTTAGGGAGAGAGGGGGCGACAGAGGAGGGGGAGAGAGAGAGGGAGAGTGGGGGCGAGCAGAGGAG
>PISW01010547.1:0-48714 GCA_004023785.1 Mungos mungo | reverse complement strand
TTCATCTTTGTATCACTCTTAAAGGCAATGTGGTTCCTAACACTCATCACTGATTTGATCTGTGATTATCCTGGACAGGCCGTTTATATTTCTGGGACCACACTGTTCCTTTACTGGTTTCTTATTAAGATATTTAAACTATTCATACCGATCTGAAAAGATATTTAGATATTTAAGTTAATAACACTTGGCCATATTCACTAGAAATATTTTCACTTTGTCATTTGCTTTTTAGTTGTTTCTAACTTTAGATAGAAATTTTAACTTTTATATAGTCAAATTAATGTTTTAAGTCACTGGAATGCATGTTATCAATAATTAAAGGTCAGGGTATAACTTTTTTCCCTTACAAATTGTAAAACTTACCAACACTTTTGCTTTGCTAAACTTAAGGTTATCATGTACTGCTTTTTTTTTTACACATCTCCAAATATGTATCCTCTCTAATGCTAATGAGATTGTACATAGAGACATAATGAACACATTGATTTGCATTTACACATTACATTTTTAGAGTTTATCTAAGATTTCCCTTTTCTATTTTTGGTATGTTCATTTATTAATTGTTTATTCTGTCAGTCGTGAACATTTTCAAGGACTGCATATTTAGACTACAATGTAATGTGTTAGACCAACATGCCATCCTTTTTCAGAAATATTTTTGATTGCTATTTTTATATATTCTCCCAGATGACAGTAAAACAATTTTTATCAATCCAGAAAATAGAAACAAACTTGAACTACATGATATCATACATATCATTATACATATTACATAGTATTTTAATATTTTATATATGGGAAGAAATAAATGTTATAGATTTATTCCTAAAGTATATATATTGTCACCAAAAAACCCACAGCATGTCCAAGAATGTTTCATAGCATTATTTGTAAACTAGCAAAAAACTGGAAATAAATCAAATGATTAATAGTAAAATAGCTAAATAGATTATATTCTATTTTTAAAAGTAATGCAATAGGCCAGCGTAAGTAATGAACTATTGCTATACAAGTAAAAGTGATGACTATCACAGACATGAGGTTGAGCACAAATAGCCAGATACAGGAAAGTTAAAGCATGTATGAAATACAAGTTCAAAAAAGGCAAAAGTGACAGAAATCAGAGTAGTAGCTGCCTTTGGTGTGGTGATTATGAGAGGGAATGAGAGAGCCTCTGGGGTGCTGGTAATATTCGCTTCCTGATCTAGTTGGTGGCTTAATGGGTGTATTCACTAGTAAATTTGTACCGAGCTGTATACTTCTGTTATTTCAAAGCTTAACGAGAAAATGTACATCCTCAGAGAGAAGGAAGATGTACTGAAGACAAGAAAGCTTGCTATAAGGAAAGGCATACTCACAAAACCTTGGAATTTTTTTTCTTTTATAGTTTATTGTCAAGTTGGTTTCCATATAACACCCAGGGCTCATCCCCCCATGTGCCCTCCTCCATGCCCATCCCCCCCTTTCTCCTCTCCCCCTCCCCCATCAGCCCTCAGTTAGTTTGTTCTCAGTATTCAAGAATCATGGTTTTCTCCCTCCCTCTCCCCAACTATTTTCCCCCTTCCCCTCCCCATAGTCCTCTGTTAAGTTTCTCCTGTTCCACTTATGAGTGAAAACATATGGTACCTGCTTTCTCTGCCTGACTTATTTTACTTAGCACCATACCCTTGAGTTCTATCCATGTTGCTATGGATGGCCATATTTCATTCTTTTTTTAAAAAATTTTAAATGTTTTTTAAATTTATTTTTGAGACAAAGAGAGACAGAGCATGCACAGGGAGGGGCAGAGAGAGAGACAGACACAGAATTGGAAGCAGGCTCTAGGCTCTGAGCTGTCAGCACAGAGCCCGACGCAGGGCTCGAACCCACAAACATGAGATCATGACCTGAGCCGAAGTCGGAGGCTGAACCAACTGAGCCACCCAGGCACCCCCAGATTTCATTCTTTCTCATTGCCATGTAGTATTCCATTGTATATATAAACCACATCTTCTTCATCCATTCATGAGGTGATGGTCATTTAGGTGCTTTCCATAATTTGGCTGTTGTTGAAAGTGCTGCTGTGAACATTGGGGTACATGTGCCCCTATGCATCAGCACTCCTGTATCCTTTGGGTAAATCCCTAGCAGTGCTATTGCTGGATCATAGGGAATTTCTGTTGTTAATTTTTTGAGGAACCTCCATACTGTTTTCCAAAGTGGCTGCACCAGTTTACATTCCCACCAACAGTGTAGGAAGGTGCCCATTTCTCCACATCCTTGCCAGCATTATAAATGTCTCCTGATTTGTTCATTTTAGTCACTCTGACCAGCATGAGGTAGTATCTCAGTTTGGTTTTGATTTGTATTTCCCTGATGATGAGTGATACTGAGCATCATTTCATATGTCTGCTGGCCATCTGGATGTCCTCTTTAGAGAAGTGTCTATTCATGTCTTCTGCCCATTTCTTCACTGGGTTATTTGTTTTTTGGGTGTGGAGTTTGGTGAGTTCCTTGTAGATTTTGGATACTAGCCCTTTATCTGATATGTCATTTGCAACTATCTTTTCCCATTCAGTTGGTGCCTATTAGTTTTCTTAATTGTTTCCTTTGCAGTGCAGAAGCTTTTTATCCTCATGAGGTCCCAATAGTTCATTTTTGCTCTTGATTCCCTTGCCTTAGGGAATATGTCGAGTAGGAAATTGCTGTAGTTGAAGTCAGGAAAGCTGTTTCCTGCTCTCTCCTCTAGGAGTTTGATGGTTTCCTGTCTCACATTAAGGTCCTTCATTCATTCTGAGTTTATTTTTGTGTATGGAGTAAGAAAGTGATCTAGTTTCATTCTTTTGCATGTTGCTGTCCAGTTCTCCCAGCACCACCTGTTAAAGAGGCTGCCTTTTTTCTATTGGATACTCTTTCCTGCTTAGTCAAAGATTAATTGGCCATACATTTATGGGTCCAGTTCTGGCTTCCCTATTCGATTCCATTGGTCTATGTGTCTGTTTTTGTGCCAATACCATACTGTCCTGATGATTATAGCTTTGTAGTAGAGGCTAAAGTCTGGGATTGTGAATCCTCCTGTTTTGGTTTCCTTCTTCAATATTACTTTGGCTATTCAGGGTCTTTTGTGGTTCCATATACAAATTTTAGGATTGTTTGTTCTAGCTTTGAGAAGAATGCTGGTGCAATTTTGATTGGCATTGCATTGAAGGTATAAATTGCTTTGGGTAACAATGACATTTTCACAATGTTTATTCTTCCAATCCATGAGCATGGAATATTTTTCCATTTCCCTGTGTATTCTTCAATTTCCTTCATAAGTTTTCTATAGTTTTCATCTTTGGTTTGGTTTATTCCTAGGTATTTTATGTCTTTTGTGTGTGTGTGTGTGTGCAATTGTGAATGGGATCAGTTTCTTGATTTCTCTTTCTGTTGCTTCATTATTCATGTATAAAAGAGCAACTGATTTCTGTACGTTTATTTTGTAACCTGTAACTTTGCTGAATTCATGGATCAGTTCTATTAAGCTTCTGGTGGAGTCTGTCAAGTTTTCCATTTAGAGTATCATGTCATCTGTGATAAGTGAAATTTTGACTTCATCTTTGCTGATTCTGATGCCTTTTATTTCCTTTTGTTGTCTGATTGCTGATGCTAGGACTTCCAGCACTATTTTAAACAACAGTGGTGAGAGTGGACATCCTTGCCTTGTTCCTGATCTCAGGGGGAAAGCTCTCAGTTTTTCCCCACTGAGGATGATATTAGCTGTGGGCTTTTCATAAATGATTTTTATGATGTATAAGTAAGCTCCTTCTATCCCAACTTTCTCAAGGGTTTTTATTAAGAAAGGATGCTGTGTTTTGTCGAATGCTTTTTCTGCATCTATCGACAGGATCATATGGTTTTTATCTTTTCTTTTGTTTTTGTGTTTATGGATTTGTGAATATTAAACCAGCCCTGTAACCCAGGAATGAATTCCAGTTGATCATGGTGGATAATTCTTTTTATGTGCTACTGAATTTGATTTGCTAGTATCTTGTTGAGTATTTTTGCATCTGTATTCATCAGGATATTGGCCTGTAGTTCTCTTTTTTTGCTGGGTCTCTGTCTGGATTGGGAATCAAAGTGATGCTGGCTTCGTAGAATGAGTCAGGAAGTTTTCCTCCTATTTCTATTTTTTGGAATAGCTTGAGAAGAATGGGTATTAACTCTGCTTTAAATGTCTGATAGAATTCCCCAGGGAAGCCATTTTGTCCAGGGCTCTTATTTGTTGGGAGACTTTTGATAACTGATTCCATTTCTTCACTGGTTATGGGTCTGTTCAGATTTTCTATCTCTTCCCATTTAAATTTTGGTAGGGCGTGTATGTTTCAGAATTTTTCCTTTTCTTCTAGGTTGTCCAGTTTGTGGGCATATAATTTTTCATAGTATTCCCTGATGCTTGCTTGTATTCCTGAGGGGTTGATTGTACTAGATCCATTTTCATTCATGATTTTGTCTATTTGGGTGCTCTCTCTTTTCTTTTTGAGAAGGCTGGCTAGAGGTTTATCAATTTTGTTTATTTTTCCCAAAAACCTATTCCTGGTTTCATTGATTGGCTCAACTGTTTTTTTTTGGGGGGGGGGCGGGATTCTATATTGTTTATTTTTGCCCTGATCTTTATTATTTCTCTTCTTCTTCTGGGTTTTGAGTGCTCTTGCTCCTCCCCTTTTAGTTCTTTTAGGTGCTCTGTTAGATTTTGAATTTGTGCTCATTCTAGTTACTTGAAATAGGCCTGGATTGCAATATACTTTCCTCTTAGGACTGCCATTGCTGCATCCCAAAGAGTTTGGATTGTTGTATTTTCATTTTCAATTGTTTCCATATATTTTTAAATTTCTTCTCTAATTGCATGCTTGGTCCAATCGTTCTTTAGTAGGGTGGTCTTTAACTTCCATGTTTTTGGAGGTTTTCCAGACTTTTCCCTGTGATTGATGTCAAGTTTCATAGCATTGTGATCTGAAAGTGTGCATGGTATGATCTCAATTCTTTTACATTTATTGAGGGCTGCTTTATGACCCAGTATGTTGTCTGTCTTGGAGAATTACCCTGTGCGCTCAAGAAGAAAGTGAATTCCATAGCCTCAAGATGTAGAGTTCTAAATATATCTGTCAAACCCATCTGGTCCAATGTGTCATTCAGGTCCATTGTTTCCTTAGTGATTTTTGTCTAGTTGATCTATCCATTGCTGTAAGTGGAGTATTAAAATCCCCTGCAATCAGCACTTTATTGTCAATAAGATTGTTTCTGTTTGTGATTAATTGTTTTATGTATTTGGGTCCTTCTGTATTCAGTGTGTAGATGTTTATAATTGTTAGCCCTTCCTGATTGATAGACCCTGTAATTATTATATAATGTCCTTCTTCATCTCTTGTTACTGCCTTTACTTTAAAGTCCAGTTTGCCCAATATAAGTATGGCTACCCTGGCTTTCTTTTGACTTCCAGTCACATGATAGATATTTTACCATCCCCTTACTTTCAATCTTAAGGTGTTTTCAGGTCTAAAATGAGTCTCTTATAGACAGCAAATAGATGGATTTTGGTTTTTTATCCATTCTGCTACCCTATGTCTTTTGATTGGAGCATTTAGTCCATTTACATTCAGTGTTATTATTGAAAAATATGAGTTCAGGGTCATCATGTTCTCTGTAGGATTCATGCTTGTAGTGGTGTCTCTGGTACCTTGTGTTCTTTGCAACATTTCCTTCATAGAGTCCCCCTTAGGATTCTTGTAGTGATGGTGTAGTGGTGATGAATTCTTTCAATTTTTGTTTATTTGGGAAAATCTTTATCTCTCCTGTTCTGAATGAAAGGCTTGCTGGATAAAGGATTCTTGGCTGCATATTTTTTCTGTTTATCACATTGAAGATTTTCTGCCATTCCTTTCTGGCCTGCCAAGTTTCAGTAGATAGGCCTGCAACTTCTCTGACAAGTCTCCCTTTGTATGTTAGGGCCCTTTTATCCCCAGCTGCTTTCAGAATTCTCTCTTTATCCTTATATTTTGCAAGTTTCACCATGATATGTCATGAAGAAGGTTGATTCAAGTTACATCTGAGGGGAGTTTTCTGTGCCTCTTGGATTTCAATGTCTGTTTCCTTCCCCAGATTGGGGAAGTTCTTGGCTATAATTTGTTCAAGAACCCCTTCAGCCCCTTTCTCTCTTTCTTCTTCTTCAGGAATTCCTATGTTATGGATATTGTTCCATTTGATTGTATCACTCAATTCTCGAATTCTCCTTTCATGCTCCTGGATCAATTTGTGTCTCCTTACTTGGCTTCCTCTTTTTCTATATTTGTGTCTTTTAATTCACCTATTCTTCTCTCTGCCTCTTCAATCTGTGCAGTGGCCCCCTCCATTTTACTATGCACCTCATTTATAGCATTTTTAAATTCATCACAACTATTTTTAAAGTCCATAGCCTTTGTAGCAATCAGTTCTCTGTTGTCTTCCATGCCTTTTTCAAGCCCAGTGATTAATTTTATGACATTTGTTCTAAATTCTTGCTCGGTTATTTTGCTTATATCTGTTTTGAGCAATTCTGTAGCTGTGACTTATTCCTGGAATTTCCTTGGAAGAGAGTTCTTCGTTTCATTATTTTGGCTAGCTTTCTGTCTCTTGTCAGTTTTATTTTATTTTATTAATATTTTTTCTTCTTTTTTTATAATAGTTTATTGTCAAATTGGTTTCCATATAACACCCAGTGCCTCTCCCCACAAGTGCGCCCCCTGCATGACCATCACCCCCTTCTGCCCTCTCCCTCCCTCTTCAGTTTTAAAAGCTTGTTATGTGCTCTGCACCTGTGACTATTGCTATATTAAAGGAGGTTCATTGACTGTCCTGGGCCTGTCCATTGAGGAAGTGTTCTTTTAATGGTGTCCCTTTGTCTCTTATGCCTTCGATTATTTTATTTCCCTCTTCATAGTGATATTTGGAATTCTCCACCATGTGTACTTTGGCTTGTTTCTTGAGGTAGCCCTATGAGGCTGTCTTCTTAGTGGACTCTGTCTCTTTTACTCCCAGACTCTTGTGGTTCAGTGTCTTTTGGCTTCAGTTCTTCTTTGTTTGATAGATGCAGTTGGGAAGTACGAAACTACCTACTTCTCCACCATCTTGCCGAGTGACTAAAAATCTTGGAAATAAAAGGCATGATACAGAAATTTAAAATTTTGTTTAAAAACAAATTATAATAGCACCTATCCAGAAAATAGGACCAAAAAAGCAAAGAGAAGGAAAACAGGAGAGAAAAAATAAGGAAGTCCCACTTAGCTTTATAACTACCAGTTTTTGTATGATTTTTTTTGCTCTGTCCAATGGATCTTGGGTATAACTAAATACCGTGAGTGAAGAATAGGTGGAGAATATAAGGCTCCTGGGGGGTCTGGGGAGCTCAGAAGGTTAAGCGTCTGACTTTGGCTCAGGTCATGATCTCACAGGTTATGATCTCATGGTTCATGAATTTGAGCCCCACATCGGACTCTCTGATGTCAGCAAAAAGCGCATTTCAGATCCTCTATCTCTCTCTCTCTTTCTGCTTCTCCCCCTTTTGCTCTCTCTCTCTCCCTCTCTGTTTCTCTCCCTCTCTTTCTCTCCCTCTCAAAAAATAAACATTTTTTTTAAAAAATGTGAGATTCCTCTTTTGGTGAGTGGTTCCCATTTCTCCAGGAACATGACTCCTATCATAGCTGCCTTGGTAGCTATCAATTCCCACCCCTGTACTGTCCTGTCTATGTGAGCTGAGTAGCAGAATCAGTTAGCTTGGCCCTTAGGCCTGATTTGTTTTGTGAAGTAGCAGGTGCCTTGAGGCAGGAAAGTTTGAAATTCTTCATAGATGGGGTCTGCTTCAGTAAGGCTGGGCCTTCATCTGCCCTGACTCTTAGGTTCTCCAAATACGCTACAAAAACCAGCACTTTACATCTCCTTCTTGAGTTCTTTGCTTGCCTCAGACATGCCTATGTGATTGAGCATTCCGTGAAGTGTCTTCTACCCAATCCCCCTCAATTCCATCATATTGGACACTATAGTTTGTAGACTTTATTCAGGAGAGGAGAAGCATGAGACTATTCTGCCTTGTCTTCTTGGTTACCCAGTTACCTATTTTTGTGATGCTTAAGAGCAGACAATGTATATGAATTAAAGGTTTTATTTACTTGTGGCCATTTTCTTTGTTTTCAGTATAGAACATATGTTGGGTTTTTAAAACAGTGCTTCTCCAGCATAATCGATGACCATGCAGTTGATGTAGATTCCCCTGTGCAATGGCATTTGGGTTGTCTATTCCTTTTTTTTTTTTTAAATGCTGCTTTAAAATTTTATCTTACAGTCATTATCTTAATGGATATTTAACCATTTAACCTTAGACTAGCCTGCTCGGAAACCATCTGCAGGAAAGTAGACAAGCTTGTGACACATTAGGTATTAGAAATGTAATCATGAGATTAAAGTTACATCATATTTACCTAACATGGTAGAATGGAAATATTGTGGAGAGAAATAAAGAATTTGGTAGAGAGATAACTTTCAGTTTTACATATGTCAAGTGCAACTTGATGGTGGGATAATCAATGGAGGAAATGTCCAGTGTTCATAAGAGTGAAATGTTGTTAGAGATCACACGATCCAATTTTCTCATGTTATCAGTGAGAAACCTAAAGAAGTCCAGAGATGTAGGGCTGGAATTTTTATCAAATCCTGTTGACTTTGGAGCCCTGAGGCAGGCCCGTGAAGCAGAGTTCACCCCAAGGAGCATGCACCCGTCACCATGTGCCCTCTGACCACCTGTCCCTATAGTTCTTACAGGCTGAATGTGTCTAAAATGAAGATAAGGGACCAAAGTGGAGGAGTGTTTTGGGAGCTTTCCTCCTTACCTTTAAAATAGCGGTTATCAAATGGGGGTGTTTCATCTCCCAGGGGAATTTGGCAATGCCTGGACACCTTTAGGCTGTCACATGTGGTGTGGAGGCAGGGGGCATCTAGTGGATGCTCACAGGTAGGCATCTGAAAAGCCAGGACAGCCCCCACACAAAAAATTATCTGGCCCCAAATGTCCACAGTGCTGGAGCTGGGAAGCCCTGCCCGAGCTTGAAGAAATGTAGAGGGCTGTGTCTCAGAAACCAAGCCTGGCTCAGAGGAAGAGAGCCCTGCAACACAGGAGGCAAGATAAAGATGATAAACATAAAGGAAGTTGTAGTGAGTTAAAGATGAGGGTTTGTAAAGTGAGTCAGCTCCTTTTAATCCTGTCAAGTAGGAGTCAGGTGTCGGTTAAGTTGGTGGGAAGGGGGCAGTGGAGGCAGTGAAAGGAGATGGAGCAGGACAAAGTGAAAGAGAATGTCTAGTAATGCCATTGTAAGGCATGTATCAGGAGCCAATCAGAAATGAGTAGCAGGATTGCTCAGCCTCCCCTAGCAGAAACAGGATGTGGAGTGAGGGTAGGCGGAGATCCACACTACCATCTCATGTCCTAAGTAGAGTAGAAACCCTGAAAGACATGAGCTCCTGCCACCGTGTTGTAGCAGCCGTGCAAGAGTCCAAGCAGTAGCTGAGTGAATATCGAGAAGTGTAACAACGGCTGTGTGCTTAAGGGTCACGGACAGGCACCAAGTTCAGGACAGTGGACAAGGCGTCTGGTAAATGCATGTTCAGTGAGATCTGTTCACTCCCTCATCCTGTCTTACCTTCTTCTGGCCCTCAGGGTGTGGACATTAAAGCAAGGGGAGAATGGAGATCCTTGCCAGCCCCTCTTGACCACATTAACCTACATGTCCGTGGGGGCTCCATCCTGCCCTGGCAAGAGCCTGCACAGAACACCCACTTAAGGTGAATGACTTGACAGGATTTCTCCTTTACCGCCAGTTAGTTCAGATCCTGGGGAAGCCTGCCGATTGGTAAGCAGTGCTCTCAGGCCCAAAAGGGATTTTACTAAAGACGTTGTTTTACTTGTTTGTTTGCTCGTTGTTTTAACCTTTTTCAGTGTCTGCACTCTTTAACAATTGTTGACAACTATTTTATATTTAAGTGGGTGAGATGATAGGTCTGATTTTTCACACTTGAAATGGAAATCAAACATGGACCAACCTGATTCATGCTCGTTTTAGAAGACTTTCTGTGTCTTAATGGACTCTACTAAGAAAACTGTGGCTGGAAAATTGTGTAAGCCACATTGCAACTGATGATGGAGATATCATATATAATAGGATTTTAAAATTCTAGGCCTAAGTCTATATGATAATTAATAATAGCTAACACCAAGTGAATACTTGCTGTGTGCCTAAAACTCTACCAGTATGGAGGTTTCTGTTTGGAAATTATTTTTCTTAACAAAAGGAAAAAATAAACCCTGATGTGAATACTATTATCCCCATTTTACAGATGAGCAAAGAGACTCATCAAGTGGCTAAGAGATTTACTCAGAGTCACCTACTAGCAACTAGTTGAGCAGGAACTAAAATCCATGTCTGCCTGATGCCAAACTAAAATTCTTAGATCCATGCTCATTTAATTCAGCAAATTCAGTTAAAAACTGAAGAGCTTAGGACACTCGTAGGTGGAGCTCACTGTACAGGTGCTCAGGACGTTATGTCATGAAAAGAGAAGGATCATTTCAGGATTGTTCTCACAGATCCAGTGAGTTCGCTTGCAGTTTCTGGCCGTGCTTTTAGAGCACTTCTAAAGGAAAATCCCATTCATTCATTCATTCATTCACTCATTCATTCATTCCTGACATAAAGGCCACTGGAGACAGAACTAGAACCAGACGGCAAGTGTCTTGAATCCTACTACTACCCAGTCTTTACACCACGAGGCATTTCTGTTATGCTTCTATGAAAACCCTTGGTTTGTGGTTTTGGTTTTAGCTAATGGCTCTTCCTACATCATTGCAGCCGGCAGAAATTCATTGGCTTCAAGGTTGCCTTGGATGATGAGGGCAGTGCTAATGGTTGGCTCTTCTGGGATGATGGGCAAAGCATTGGTGAGTAAGGGTTGCCTTGGATTGTGTCAATGCCACTGACTGGGGGGCAGGCCTGCTTTTTTTTCTTTCACATGTTTAAACAATGTTGCATTCTGGGGCTCCTGGGTGGCTGGGTCATTTAAGCGTCAGACTTCTACTCAGGTCATGATCTCGCAGGTTGCAGATTCTAACCCTGCATCCGGCTCTATGCTGACAGCTCAGAGCCTGGAACCTGCTTCAGATTCTGTGTCTTCCTCTCTCTCTGCCCCTCCCTTGCTCATTCTCTGTCTCTCTCTCTCTCTCAAAAATAAATAAACATTAAAAAAACTCAATGTTGCATTTTGAAAGGTGGCCATTTGTTATGTTAAGTGCATAATACACACTGTATATGATCTTTAGGCCTCATGTAAAGGAAGCATAACTGAATCTCTCACCATTACCCAACTGTCCTAATTCACTGTGGGAGACAGCAGTGTAGAAGCCATAGGAAAAGTCTCTTTATAGCCAACTGAGATATACTTCCCTATGGTTTAAGTTCAAGGGCATGCTCCCTAATTACATGGTTTACATCCCAATAAGAAAGGCAAGGCCTCCATCAGCTGTGCTATTTATCTGGGAGGATTTTCCATTAGGAGTTTAGAGGAATTGGTAACCTTCTGGGAGGAAGTCTTTATTATCATTAGCTATGTCAAAGCCAATGCTGTCCAGTGCAGTGACAGAAATAAGTCTATATCTCTGTTGCCCAATATGGAAGCCATTAGGTATAGGTGACCATTGGGCACTTGAAATGTGACAAGTGCATCTGGGGAACTGAATTTTTAGTTTTGTTTAATTATGATTAATTTTATCTTAAACAGATATATTTGAGTGGTTACTGTCTAGAACAGCACAGTTCTAGAGGGTAGCCAACGCCCTCTGATTGCGTGACAACAAACAAGAAAAAGTCTAGAATATGGAGAAGTGTGAGAAAGCCCCAAAGGTAGGAGGTAGGGTGGGGACACCTAGACTAGATACGCTGAGCTCATAGTCTCTCAGGACAAAGAAGTCTTTTTCTTTCTTTTTTCTTTTTTCTTTTGTATTCTTTGTTCTCTGGAGATTGCTTTGAAAAAATTATCTAAAACTTTTCAACATAAGCTAACCAAGACACCAGTGTTGATGTTTGTGATGAGAGTGTATATCCATGTATATACACATATGTGTGCCTTTAGCAAGTGGAACCTGGAAATTCTGAGGTGACCAGGGAGATGTTGGGAATGGTAGACCATGAGTAAGGTAGACCTGCATGATATGAGGTGACTCTGTTAGATCCACTGATACTCATTTCCAACATTTTGTGTATGGGCCCCCTGGGTGGCTCAGTCAGTTAAGTGTCTGACTCTTGATTTTGGCTCAGGTCATGGTCTCATGGTTTGTTGGTTCAAGCCCTGAGTTGGGCTTTGTGCTGGCAGTGCGGATCCTCTCTCTCCCTTTCTTTCTGCCCCTCCCCTGCTTGCACATGCATGCTCGCTCGCTCTCTCTCTCTCTCTCTCTCTCTCTCAAAAACATTTAAAAAACATTTTGTGTAAACAGAGTTTGAGGCAAAGTCTGACTAATCTCACAGAATGGAACTCTATAAAGAAGAGCAAAATGAAAAACAAACAGAAGTCATCCCTACTTTCTTCACAAGCAAGCAATTAGAATTCGAGAGCATAGCTCCAGATCATGCTTACCTTTTTGCTCCTTTGCAGATACTTATGGAAAAGGACTCTATTACCTGGGCAACTTTTCTGCCAGCCAGGTGAGTGCGACTGATACTGTGAAGGGAACAGAGTTCTGATGGTGTAGTTAGTTGGATGCTGGATATCATAAGGGCAAAGAGCACCTCCTAGAATCCCTTCTCGGCTCATCTCATTCCTTTGCGTCTTTCCCTTCTTCTGGATTTCAGATGGATATTTAGCATACTCTCAGGAAGTTTTCTGTGATTAAACCCATTCATGCTTCATCAGTAAGGTATTCCAGTTCACCAAGGCACAGGTGGACAGATCATTCTGTGTTACCTAGCCCTTGTCCTATCTTGCCTTGGAATGGCCTGCACATTTTGTGACTTCTCTACATGTAAAATTTAAAATATATCCTTATATATGAGATTCCTGATAGCTGACAGTCTCGGTCTCCTTAGAGTTCAGGGTGAGTCTAGAGACCCTGCAAGTGCTTAGCCAAAGCAAGTTTGGATGGTAGTTGGAAGCAGGAGATAGAGGGCTGAAATCATGGTCTGCCTTACCCAGGGCACCAGATGGTGACTCTCACGGTGTCTTGCTTCATGATCTACATTTGTGACTAAAAAAAGGTTGAGAAAAATTTAAATGGATTCTTGCCTCTGGTTTCTTTTATCTCTAATTGACAGAATATGATGCAGAGTCATATAATTTTCAACAAATACATCACGGATACAAACCCTTTGAAACTGGGCTACGTGGAGATCTGGGGAGTGGGCAGTGTCCCTGTTTCCAGTGTCAGCATCTCTGCGAGTGGCACCGTTATCACGCCCACCTTCACTCACAACCCTGCATCACAGGTTTGTGACCGGTGAAAAAGTCCCAGTGGCACTTCCCAATCCTGAGATACCCAGGGCAGTTCCTGCCTACTTCCCTTCCTGCAGAGCCCTTCGGGAATTGAGGGTCTGGAGCCTTACTTTCCATATATGTTTTTCTTGTCTGCAAATTTATATAAAACTTTATCTTTATTCCTTCACTCTGCCTCAAAGATCTACTTCCCAAACAGCTCAAACTACCACATTTCATCAAATATAAGTTGCCCCATTATTTCATGTACCAGGACAAGAAGAAAAAGAGGACTACAGAAGTATGATACTATGCTTTAGTGTCATTTAAAATTTCTACTTTGAACACATAATGAGCTTTGCAAACTTTCTTTAAGCCAAGATTTTTATCCTTTTAATGTTAGTGCTAATACAGAGGAAAATATCGGGTAGAGACACACAGACGTTGACAAATCTGCATCAAAGTAATTTAGGTAAACAAACTCTGAATGTGAAGGAATGTTAGAAATGCCCTAATCAATTTATAGCACATGTTTTATTGTGTAAATTTTATGTAAATATTTTAAATTATTTTATTTATTATTATTTAAAATAAACATATGTGGGGTGAATGGGTTAAGGTATTTCCTCTGTGCTAGCAGAAGCATTGGTGATAGATCATTTCATAAAAATTCTTCCACTAATATCTATGGAGTTTTCTACAAAGCTAGCAACATATCTTATACAAGTTTTCATCCTAGAACTTTCTTTATCTCACTGTCAGCTAGGATTCATATTCTTTCCTAAAATAATCGTTAAGTGGTTTGTAGTTGCTCCATTCATAACACCAGTAACAGCAATGAGGTTCATGCTTGCACAGATAATAACAACCGTCATGGGTAATTCCAAGGCCGTTGATTGCAAGACACATTCTGGGTTCGTGAGTGTTGTATATGTGGAAAATGTGCACCCTGGCATCATGCAGTGTGGCATTTCCGACACCTAGCCTCACCATAAATGGATCTTTCTTTGTGTGCTTGCTTCTTGCTTTTTCCTAGAATTGTTTTTTCTTTCATAATCCTTCCTGATTACAAGGCCTGAAACAAAATTTCCCTCCAGTTTTGTATTCTTCATTCATTTCCTCATATTTGTGGCTTTCTTGTTAACCAATTCCCCGAACCTTACCAAGAGCTCATGAAGGACTTTGCCCAACTTTGCTGCTGACGGATGGACTGTTGCTGATCATGGGCTATTACACAAGCTCACACCTGCACCTGCGGTGACATGTACGGAAAGCATTTGCCTAGATGAAAGTGGAACCATTGGACTTTCACTGAATAAGCACCAAGTCACTATGGGGGAACAGGAAAAGGAAGAAATCAAAAGAGCGTTGTGTGGGATGGGAATAAGGGCTTCTTCTCCCATTTGTCTATGCAGTTGTTTCTCTGCAGTCATTTGTATTGTGTTGTTTAGGGCCTGTTGTCTTTTCCGTATCCCTGAATGAGCTTTGTACTCTAAGGAATCAAGAAACACCCTCCTCACCTGAAAATTTGAAGCCTGCCCAATAGCAATGCATTTGAAAGTAGCAGAGTGGCATGTGGACCATTGGCTTGCATCTGATTTGCTTGAGAGAAGGAAATTTCAATCACCAGATACCCACTATTTTTCCTTTTGGTTTCCAACAGGTGTTAAGCATTGATATGACCAGCAAAAATATCAGCCTCCATAATTTCATTTCGCTGACGTGGAGAAGCACTCTGGATTTTTAGAGCAAGATACTGATTATGAACAGCTTTGAAACTACTTATACTTCATACTCTTAAAATTATTGTGTGGTGTTAATTGGTTCATGCCCAATACGGGTTTTTTATTAATTTTGTTATGTATTTTGTCCAAGTCTTAGCCCAGTGCAATTGGCTATAGGGAAGTGTGGGAAGTCTGTGGGTTGTCTGACTGTCTCTGTGTGATTAACATGGTAATGATGACTTATCACACAACATCTACTGAAGATGGACTGGGTCCATGTTGAAGTTGCATGCATGTGTGTAAGTGTGTGTGTGTGTGTGCACGTGTGTGTAATGAGGGAATGGGCCCCACTCTTGCTAAATACACAAGAAAAAAGCTTTCCAGGTCAGTTACAGGTCCTGGGGTTGACTAAGGCCTCAAGGAAGTACCCAGAAAGAACATCTGCTACTTGGTTATAGGGAGAAGGATGCAATAGCACGATATAAGGGGGAGGAAAGGAAACACAGGAAAGGTTAGCAGGAAAGGTGAGAGGAAACAGAAGATGGTGATAAAAGCAATCATTACATGTAAGAAGAAAATGCAGAAATCTCAGGAATAGTAGCCTCTTGGGGAGGAGAAAGGAAGCAGGGAGATGGGGCGGGGCCGGGAGTCACTTAGCACATGAGACCTGGGGTAAGCATGAGATTTAAGCAGGCAAAGCTGGAGGGGGAAGTTTGAATGTAAAAAATGTAACCTATTTTTGCAATGGCGTGCTTCAAAATGTGTAAAGTTATTTCCTTGCTCTGCACCTAACATACATAACCACAGTTCACATAAGTGCATGTAACTTAAATGTCAGAGAAAAATAAAACAAGCCAATTTACAGAAAATTTTGAACTTAGTGACATTTTTACCCCGGATAACCTCCCTTTGGGGTTAAGTCTTCTCGTTTGGCAAACCTTGTAAGTTGGTCTTTGTTCTCTTTGGCATCAGAGTTCCTGGGGTTTAGCTCATGAATGAGATGATCAGATTTATGATTATCCACCCTTTCCCTCACACCTCCGGCATGGGGCGTTCATAAGATTGAGGTGAGGTGTGTGGGGAAGTGTATGTGAAGGGTTGTTGCTGTTTTACTCATCATAACAGCTGCTATATCTGGTAAAAGGTCAACCGGCAAAGACAGAATCTGTAACACTATGGGTCATAATATGAGATGGTTAAAATTTGGGATAAAATAATTACATATTAATATTCAACAGAGGTATCTACTTTTGGTATTTCTGGAAAATGAGTGTGTTGGAAACAAGTGTTTACTTCCCTAAGTCTTTCTCTTTATTTTTTAAACACCAGGAGGCCAGAGTCTGCTTGTGCACTCATGTGTCAGTGCCTGCCTAAGGTTAGAGAAAATAGTATTGTTAAATTGGCTTAATGTTCTAATTAGCCAAATAAGGGGCTCTTGGATGAGGGCTTGAACTAATGATGCAACCAGAGAAACATGGAAAAGTATCATGAGACACCTTTGATCAGAAATATGGGATGCTCAGGGTACCTGGGTGGCTCTGTTGGTCGAGCCTCTGACTCTTGATTTCAGCCCTGGTTGTGATCTCACAGTCATGGGATCAAGCTCCGCTCCAGTTCCATGCTGGACGTGGAACCTGATTCAGATTCTCTTTTTCCCTCTCTCGCTGCTCCTTCCTCTAACAAAAAATATATATGGCAGGCACCTGGGTGGCTCAGTTGGTTAAGCATCCCAACTTCAGCTCAGGTCATGATCTCATGGTCAGTGAGTTCCAGCCTTGTGTTGGGCTTTGTGCTGACACCTCAGAGCCTGGAGCCTGCTTCTAATTCTGTATCTCCCTCTCTCTCTCTGCCCCTTCCCTGCTCACAGTCTCTATCTCAAAAAATAAATAAACATTTTAATAAAATCTAAAAAGATATGAGATGCTCAACATCCCTCATCATCAGGGAAGTACAAATCAAAACCACAATGAGATACCACCCCAAATCTGTCAGAATGGCTAAAATTAATGACACAAACAACAGGTGTTGATGAGGGTGCTGAGAAAGGGGAATCTTCTTGCACTGCTGGTCGGAATGCAACTGGTAGAGCCACCCTAGAGAAGGGTGGAGGTTCCTCAAAAAACTAGAAACAGAACTACCCTACGATCCAGCAATTGCATTATTAGGTATTTACCCAAAGAATACAAAAATACAGATTTGAAGAGGTACATGCAACCCAATGTTTATAGTGTTATCAACAATAACCAAACCATGGAGAGATCCCAAATGTCCATAGACTGATAAATGGAGAAAGAAGATGTGCCACATACATAAAATAGAATATTACACAGCCATCAAAAAGAATGAAAACTTGCCATTTGCAATGACATGGATGGAGCTAGAGTGCATTAGGCTAACCAGAATAAGTCAGTCAGAGAAAGACAAATATCACATGATTTCACTCGTATGTGAAATTTAAGAAACAAAACAAATGAACGTAAGGGAAGCAGGGGAAAATAAGAGAGGGAAGCAAACCAAAAGAGACTCTTAAAGAGAGAGAACAATCCGAGGGTTGACCGAGGGAAGAAGGTGGAGGGATGGACTAGATGGGTGATGGGCATTAAAAGGAGCACACTTGTTGGGATGAGCACTGGGTGTTGCAGGTAAGTGATGAATCACTGAATTCTACTCCTGAAACCAATATTGCACCATATGTTGACTACCTAAAATTTAAATAAATTTTTAAACATATGGGAAACATGAGCTATCCTCTAATCTACCCAGGAAGGCTACCAGAAGGAAAGTATAATTCACTTAATATTTGAGAAATGTTTAGGTTATCATCAAGGCCACATTGGTGGGAGTTAGCTCTGGTTGCCACCGAATGCTCAAGAAGAGGATTTCTGACAAGAATCCTAATCACCACATCCCGGAGTGAGGCTGTCCCAGAGTTGTAGCGTCACAGACCCCATTGGTAGTCTGATGAGGCCTACGGAAGCCCTTTGAAGAATGATGTTCCTAGAGGCATAAAATAAAATGCGTACCATTTTCAAGGAATCCTGGGATGTCTGGGTGGCTCAGTCGGTTAAGCATCCACCTTGGGCTCAGGTCACAATCTCCCAGTTCATGAATTCAAGCCCCACATTGGGCTCTGTGCTGACAGCTCAAAGCCTGGAGCCTGATTCAGATTCTGTGTCTCCCTCTCTCTCTCTGCTCCTCTTGTGCTCATGGTCTGTCTCTCTCTCTCTGTAAAGAATAAACATTCAAAAATGTTAAGGAATCCCAATATATTAAAATACATTTATATGAGTTTAATATAGTAACAGGTGATGAATTTTTAAATTATCACATTAAATAATAAGATTGGGCAGTGGGCTTCATAAAATCATAATTTCCATGTGATTGTCAGCATAAATGATATTTTGAGATATCTGCTACCATTTCATAATGTGATATGAAAATATCTGTGATTCTGATTTTGACTCATGTACTGCTAAAATTGCCACGCTCTGCTATCCACATTTGTAATCTAAGAAAATGCTAAATTTCAGTTAGAAATGAGTGAAAAAAGATGTATTTTTTTCCCATCAATGTTTGCAGATTCCCTAAGTTATGCCCCTTGGAGCTCTGGGGACCCTAGTTCAAGAATTCCTAGATTAAGGCACATCTGCTTCCCAGACTTCAGTTTAGCAACTCAGTGCCTTTTACCTGTAACAATTTTAAGCATTCCCAAGCCTCAGTCAGTCACTTGTCTCTTGAATTTATTCATTCTTTTGGCTTTTAAATAGCCAGTTCCTTAGGAACATGAAGACCTTTAGTGTAGGACTGAAATGATTCTCGGCAGTTCCAGGGAGGGGGCAGTGAAGGAATGGATCCACGGCTCCCATGGTTCTCTCTTTGAGCAGAGTTGTCCTGTAAGTAGAAGGTTGCATCCTGCCTCACCCCATCGCAAGTGTTTGGTCCACGGGTCAGGCATTTTCTACTTCTTTCATTTGTGTGAGAAGAACGCAGAATCAATATTTGGGGTCAGGAGGCTTGGTTAGGTCATTTTGTCTCTCTGGGATCATGTTTCTTCATCTGCAAACTGCTGGTGTCAGAGTAAAGCTGTGATTTTCAAATTCTGGAAAGAGGCTCTGCGTTGCTCTCTAGAAAAGGGAAGAAGGTGGATTGGCGGGGATCTGAACCCTGCACCCTGGCTTCAGTCATTTCACTCAGTTACACACTGGAATTCCATTTGAGTAAAGAATTTTAAGAGGCGCCTGGGTGACAGTCAGTTGAGCATCTGACTCTTGGTTTTGGTTCAGGTCATGATCTCATAGTCATGGAATCGAGCCCCACTAAGCATGGAGTCTGCTTGGGATTCTCTCTCTCTCCCTCTGCCTCTCTCCCACTCACATGCTCTCTTCTCTCTCTCTCTCTCAACAATAAAAAGTAATTAACTTTAAATATATGTAATATACATATATATACTTAATATATTAAAATATATAATAAACACACTAAAAGTCTTTAGTTGAGTGGAGTATATGTACCCTCATATGCCTTTTATGTATCATATTTATGTAAAAAGTTTGAAAACCAGTATGCCAGACAAGCAGCCCACAAACATTTTGGTCCCAGGAGCTCTCTATACTCTTAACAATTATTGAGGATTCCAAGAGCTTTTGTTCATGGGGTTATATCTGTTGATGTTTTTTATAGCTATTGAGATTTATCATATTAAAACTTAAAATAGTTCATTGTTCACCTGAAAGTAATGTTATAGCATATGTTAACTAACTAGAATTCAAATAAAAACCTAAAAAATTAAAATAGTTATATTTTCCAAAAATAATTAGAATTGCATTATTTTACATTTTTACAAGTCTCTTCAAAATCTGGCTTAATAGAAAAATCCCCAAACTTCAAATGTGCCTCTACATTCAATCTTTTGTGATATCACATGCTATATAGTCTCTTGAAAACTTCACTGTACATTCAGGAAAGAAAGAGAATGAGAAAGACAATTATGTTCTTAGTGTTTTTATGAAAATAGTTTTATCTCACACACCCCCTGAAGAGACCTCAGGGGTCTCCCAGAGGTTGGTCCCCAGAGCACACTTTAAGATCCACTTCAGAGTTTCCTCAAAAGTTAAAAATAGAACTACCCTCGGACTCAGAAATTGTACTATTAGGTATTTATCCAAAAGATACAAAAATATTAATGTATTGAAGGGATACATGTACCTAGATGTTTGCAGCATACTATCAACAACAGCCAAATTATGGAAAGATCCCAGATATCCATTGATGAATGGATAAAGAAGAAGTGGTATATCTACACACAATGGAAAATTACTAAGCCATAAAAAGGAATGAAATCTTGTCATTTACAAAGGCAAGAATGGAGCTAGAGAGTACAATGTAAGCAAAATAAATCAGTCAGAGAAAAGACAAATACTGTATGATTTCACTCATATGTGGATTTTAAGAAACAAAACAAATGAACATGGGGAAAAGAAAGAAGAAAACCAAGAAACAGACTCTTAACTATGAAGAACAAACTGATGGTTACCAGAGAGGATGTGGGTAGGGAGACGGATGACATAGGTGATGGGGATTAAGGAGGACATTTGTCATGATGAATACCTGGTATGTATGGAGGTGGTGAGTCACTAAACTTTACGCCTGAATCTAATATTACACTGTATGTTAACTAACCGGAATTTAAACAAAAACTTGGGAAAGAAGTAAGGACCACTACACCTGGAGCTGTATACACTTGTGGCTACCTTGAAGCAGACCCAGAAACATGGACCTACACTTGTAACCCCTGGCCAGTTATTAGCAGAAAAGTTGGAGTCTTTTTGAGATATTCTCTTTCCCCGAGATCACATAATTTTACTTTATGTCTTTGTAGGTAGGCCAAAATAAAGAAGTAACAATCGGACACCCTCTGACTAAAAGAGGAAGAAATTCATTCCATTTCTTATAAAAAGCATCCTTATTATAACATGACTTAATATAAATACCTACAAAGACAAAGTTGTGTTGGCCTTGGCAGGTATGCATCTGCAACCTTCTTGTCAATGCACCAATATTACTGAGATTTTTGCCTCTTGTCTTGGAGGACGGTGCTTTGAAAGTTAAGGACGATACATATTGTGGTGTCTGAATTGACCATTCAACCATCTGCTTGCTGTGATCACTTTATAAGTTCTGCCAAGAGCTAACTCCACCATACCTTCTTGCCAATAAACTGGAAGATACTGGATTGCATGCTTGTTTCTTCCCTTCAAAATGCCTCTTTTTTATTGGTCAATGCAAGTATGTGACCCAGTATCTTCCAGTTGCTAGTGAGCAAGAAAAGTTGGCAAAGTTAGCTAATTTCTGCACTTTAGGAAACAGTATAGCTGTGATTGTTGGTCAGCACTATAATGTAAATGATGTCATAAATGAGCATGGGCTATGAGGAGCCAAAAGTAAAGTATCACACAAAGAATCAAATGAACTTGTGTAAGCAACTAATCTCCTTTCCTGATCTCTTGCCAAGATATCGTCCCAACTTGAAATGAGATCCTGGTACATTTTCACTCTAACAAAAGCTCTCTTTTACTGGAATGAAAGATAAGGTAGATATGTCATTCCTGAAGTTCATCAAGGTAGAAACCAAGTTTCTCTCTCTGTGTGTGTGTGTGTGTGTGTGTGTGTGTGTGTGCTTGCTATACATTGAGCATATGAAGCAAACAGACTACTATGTCAACTATATTACTTATGGATCTTAGATGCCATTAAATGATGGCATGCCTTTATATTTCATTATGTATAGGATATTCAGTGTCCTATATATACTACATACCCTGATATATTGCTGGTGAGGATGTAAAGTGTTGCCTGCCACTATTTTGGAAACCAGTTCTGCAAGTCTTCATAAAGTTAAGAATAGAGCTACTGTAGGATCCTGAAATTTTGCTTCCACGTATATCCCATAAGAATTGAAATATACATCCACACAAAAACTTGTACATGCATGTCCAGAGCAGCATTGCTCATAATAGCCAAAAAGTAGAAATAACCCAAATGTACATGAACTGATGAGTATATAAACAAAATGTAGTGTATCAATGTAATGAATATGATCCAGCCATAGAAAGGAATGAGGTACCAATACCTGAGGGTGTCTAATACCTACAACAACAGGGTGGAATTTTGAAAAGATTCTGCCAAGCAAAAGAAGCCAGACACAAATGGTCACACATTGTATAATTCTATTTATATGAAATGTTTAGAATTGGCAAACCCATAGAGATAGAAAGTAGATTAGTGGTTGCAAGGATGGGGGAGAGGAGAATGGGGAGTGACCACAGATGAGTGATGTCTTCCTTTTGGGATGATGAAAATATTCTGGAATAAGATAGTGGTGATGGTTGCAAAACTCTGTGAATATACTAAAAGCCACTGAATTGTACACTTTGAAAGGGTGAATGTCATTGTTTGTGAATTATGTTTCAATAAAAACCTGAACTGGGGAGCTTAAGAAGAAAACAAACTTTTGAAAGATATTAGTGACTCATTGAAAGTTCAAGAGGGCTAAGAGTGTCAGGTGTGTAGGCTATGTGGCTAGGACCAATAGTTTAATTACCTGGTGGGAGGTTCCATTGTCCTTAGCCCATGTCTGGCAGCCTGTACTTTCAATACTGAGCATAGGGTGCCCGTAGGTCGTCTGTTCCTACTGCCTCCAAAACAATATCTCTTCACCATCCTGGATGCCACATGATACCTCTTTCTCTTCACTTTCTTCTGGGTCACAGGCACACCTCACTGGCCCAGCACAAGCCACTTGCCTCAGCCTTGGTTGAAAGGGAGATTGTGAAAGAGAATTTCTAGTCTTTTCCTTGGGGAGGCAGAATTCTCAAGGTGGAAAATTCCTTAAACATTAGAAGTTTTTTTTTTTTTAATACACTGGTCATTTTATTTATTTTTATTTTTTAAAATTTTTTTAAATGTTTTATTTATTTTTGATACAGAGAGAGACAGAGCATGAGAGGGGGAGGGGCAGAGAGAGACGGAGACACAGAACTGGAAGCAGGCTCCAGGCTCTGAGCTGGCTGTCAGCATAGAGCCTGACGCGGGGCTCGAACCCACGAACGTGAGATCTGACCTGAGCTGAAGTCGGAGGCTTAACCGACTGAACCACCCAGGCACCCCTAGAAGTTTTTTGAAAATGCCCATCAGTTAAAGAGCATGACAAATTTCCAGTGAAAGTGTCTTCAGTATTATAGAATTTCTACTTTAATGGTGCTTCTTTTATTTAGAATAATTGGTGGGAACACTTATTTAAATTAATGGATGGGGCATTAAATTTAAATTAATGGATGGAGCATTTAAATTAATGGATGGGTGACTCAGTCAACTAAACACTTGACTCTTGATCTCAGCTCAGGTCATGATCTCATAATTTGTGAGATTCAGCCCCACATGAGGCTGTGCACTGATATTGCAGAGCCTGCTTGGGATTTTCTCTCTCTCTTCTCTCTTTCTCTCTCTCTCAAAATAAATAAATAAACTTTTAAAAAGTGGAAAGCTGAGTTAGCAAGAGAACTTTGGGAGACAAAATGGAGAAAAGAACAATGTAGTGAACCAAGAGCTATTCATTTTTCCACTTCCATATTCAACAAATAGCTATATATTTAAAACTATCTATCAATGTTGGGCTAAGCACAGGAGATCCAGATACAAAAGTGAAGATCCAGCTCCTGAACTCTTTAGGCTACACGGCCAGTCAAGCAAGTATAATGTGACGAGCAAAGTAATTGGATATGAACAGGAACACAGAAGAGGCATAACTATTAGAATAAAACACCACCTTCCTCTTTTATTAACAAACAGAGCTTTCTTCAAGTCACAGGGAAAGCAAGGGCCCTTTTATGGTCAATTGGAAAACACTCCTCTCCTCCAGTCACCGTCAAGTTTACAGGGCAATAAATCGATCCTGGCAGAAGCTGGCTACTTCAGCCTAGTCACCTTTGTTCAGTGCTCCTCAAGAACGCTGAGGGGTAGACATAGCAAATAAAGGGATACGGCTATGAGGTGAGTACTTTTCTTCATGCACGTGGTGCTTTGAATAAGTAGTGTTCCTTTTGTCTTTTAAATGTCCCTGTCTCCTCTGCTAAATGATCTGAACAACTCACACTTTTCTTCTTGACCTGTTATTTTCTTCCTTTCCAGAGACCGTGAGGAGTGGGGTTAAGATACTGCATGAAGTTACAGGCTGGCTAGAAAGATGTGTGTGTGTGTGTGTGTGTGTGTGTAACAGACAAGAAGTGTTGGATGTTAGATGTTCCTCTCCCACTAGGGAAAAACAAAGACAACAAACAGGACCTTCTGGAAGCTAGCTAAAAGTGGCATGCATTGGAAGGACAACGGATGCATCTCTTTGGGCAGGAAAGGAAATAGTATAAAATCCTTAAGGTTTTTAATAGTTATCTGGATTTTAATTATTCTAAAATTGTGTTTGATGAAAAGTGACTCTGGGCAGGGAGGGTTTCTGAGTAGGAAAGACTTTCTACCTTTTGGAATCCCCACCTACCCACTCACTGCCAGGATGGTAATAGTTCCTGAGGCAGGAAAATGCCTAGAGTGGTCCCCTGAGGATCCTGAACTTCCTGAGCCACAGGTGTTGAGCCTACTCCCCTGGGAGGATTCAGAAGCTGTGGAAGAGGGACCTGCCTTGGTTTTGTAGAGGGTGGAAAGCAAAGTCTCCCCATGGAGAGACACAGTGCTTAGAGAAGGGAAGCTGAGTGATAGTATGTTTTTTGTGGTAGTGAGTCATGGGCTGTGTGTATAAGAAATGAATTCATGTGCTGTGAGCACATGGAGTGGGTCCTTCAGTCTTCTTTCACTGTCTGAAATTCCACCATTGGAGATCCAGGCTCTAGATCTGTAAGTTCTATAGTCTGTCCTCAGGTGTTATATGAAGTCATGAGTGATAGAGCTTGCTAAAAGAGAAAGGATAGTGGACCTATGTTGAAAATATAGGGAATAGCAATACTTATTGAAGCAAGGGGCTAAAAGAAAATTGAATAGGAGCCAGAAACATTGGTGAAAACCAAGACTGAATGATAATCAAGGAACCCAAATCAAAGAAGAGGGAGTGGTTGATAGTGCTGGATGATTAAGAGAGTGCCCATTGTATTCAGCAGCCAAATCACTGGTGACCTCGACAGGAGGAGTTTCATTGGAATACAAGAAACAGAAGCCATGCCAATATTATACAAGGAAAGTAATGCAGGCAGGGTGGAATTATCTTTTTGGAAAGTTATTCGTGAAGGAAAAAGAAAGTTACGATGATACTTATAGAAGAACACAGAATCATCACTAGAGTTTAGAGCATCCTGGGAGATACTTTTTGAGGGAGAAAGAACACATTCAAAGGGAGAGGTTGCTAATTCAAGAAAGAGGAAGGATAATTGGTGAAACAAGGTTTTTGAGAAATTCACAATGTGTGAGATCTCTAGGATAGATACAAGGGTTATGCTTAGACAAGAGGAGGGAAAACTTGTCCACTGAGAAGAGGGGGAAAGATAAGAATTTACCAAGATATAGAAAATTTTTATGGAAAAGTTTGGGTTGAGAAGCAACGAGATGAAATTGTTTCTGTAAACCAGTTATTTTGTTTGTGATGTTGGAGATGATTGAGCTGAGAGTAGCAGCATAGGTGACAAAGGTTGGAGCTTGAAAACAAGGATCAATGTTTGAAATTTCCCCTGTGAAAAATGAAAGTGGCTAGATTGTTAGTCGGCTTTAAGGCCCAGCATATTTGTCAGATTATGAACCCAGTGGCATCTACACTAGGCTGAGTGCATAAATCCAGAAGGCAGAAGTTTGGATCAATGGTTTCATTGTATAGATTCAGTTAGCAGAAAAGGAAGCAAGGAACATGTGGGAAATAATAGCTATTGAGGCCTCCATCAGAGAAGGATAGTAGCCAAGAGGGACTAAGAGATGAAGAGGAAACAGAACACAGCAGAAGCCTCAATGTGATCAAGAAATAAGGAAAAAATGAAATAAGAGATAAAAGGACATGAACTTTTGCTCAGGAAATAGGAAGTAGAGGCTAAGAGTTCCAAAGTGAAACAATTCTGGGGAGGTGATAAATTCCAGGGAATCGCCAATGTGCAGGGATAGTACGAAGCATGGTGGGAATGGTAAAGAGTCAGCCAAGGAATGACATGGTGAGGGTTGTCATGGAATTGTGAGGCATAGATAGAATGTGAGATTTACTATAAGTAGAGCAGAAGAATGAGAGTAACTCCAGAATCTGACTTCATTTTGTAAATGAAGAAATGCACATCCAAAGAGCCAAAATACCCCTGTGAAGGTAGGCAAGCCAGGAGAATTGAACTTCTTTGGTTCCCAGTTCACTATACACTCCAATACACAAAACGTTTTAAAACACGGGTCTATGTATGCATGATCAACAGGGCTACTGTGAGCCACAAAATTTATGTGGGTCTGTGTGCTGTGATCATGAAAACAAACGTTGTGCTGGAGATCAGGATTAGATTCCTTTTTGTTACAAGAGTCTTAACAGGTTTAGTTACTTCTAAACAATTAAATTCCTTACCATCATGGCATGGGGATTGGAATAAGATGACTAGAATTCAGATTTTGTTACTTTTTCCCTCCCTGAGTGTACCCTCCTCTCTACTGCCCAGGGTGCCTGTGAGGGTCAGAGTGGCATCTAGAAGGGCTTTGTGAATCACTTTAAACCCTAATCTCTCTCCTGTACTCCATTCCACTCTTCCCTTTCTCAAGTTTTTTATGTCTGATATATTTTTTCCTTGGACACTACTCAATCTCTCTGCAGACAAAAAAGACAGGAGCCTTCAAGCTGTTAGATAGATGGAATGGATGGAAACCAATATTCCCTTGATTATATAAAGAGGAATGCTTATAATCAAGTCATCTTGCAAATGAGTTTACATTCTAATCATGATGCCTATCTTTGGATTGATGGAGTTTGAGGTTTGCTTAAATCCCATTATCTGTGTCCATCTAGATGGCAAGGAATCTGAATGTGCTGGAAGTCCTTCTGCTCATCTTCTTCCTAATTATACTGGCCTTAGATATCTTATTGATGCTTTTGGTGTTCAATGATAAAGGTAAGGAAGATGCTTGTTGCTTTGGGGTTGGAAGGATTGGGAAAGTTCTCTCTGGCTGCCAAAACCATCATTTTATTTCTTACTCTTCAGCATGGCACCATATCACATTATTCAAAACCCACATCCACAACTAAACTTAAGTCAATTTTCAAAAGACATTATTTTTTTTTAGGAAATGCTTTAATGCTAGTGATATTCAGGATCTCCTGATGAAAGTCTCATTTGATGAAATTTTAACAAGATGCAAAATTAGGCTCATTGGATTTCTGTTCTTCAATCCAGTCATGAAGCAGTAGAGCCCTCAGAGAGAAAGGACAGTTGAGATAACAGTGCCCAAGCCCATCACATCATGGAAAAGGAAATTACAGTTGTGGGCAAGTTGAGGGATGATTAACTAAATATAGCCATTACAGTTAGCTTTCAGCCCATATTCTGATTGAAATAGCTGTGATTTCTTCATCAATAGCTTTGAAACTGTTCTCTCTCACACAGAAGCATCAAACAGAATGCCCTCTCCTCCATGAACACATGAGACTCTAAATAATAAAATAATAGTGTGTGATACAAAAACCTATTCTTAATTAAAACAATCTGAAGTTTATTTTTATTGCTGAAGTTTACTTTATGAATGGAGGTTAAGCGTGCATTGAAAAGAATTTATGCTGATTGCAGAGCCTACCTCCTCAATCTCTTTTCACCAGGCTATTTTTAGCCAGTTACTACTTTTTCCCTATAAAACTTGTTTTGGGTAACAAGTCTTATGAGGTTACTCTACAATATACATTAATGAGTAGTTTCTCTTAGTTAAAACAATACTAGATCTTCACACCTGCATTTACTCTAAATCACACTCTAATTCAGGCAGAATAGTTTCACTTTTAACTGTTCAATATATTTGGCTACTCTCGAGATGCTTTCTGAAGATATGTTTACATGAAGTAAAAAGGAGGGTTTTTTAATGTAATTTTTTTGTTGTGGTATGAACACTTAACATGAGGTCTACCCTCTTAATAGATTCTTAAGTGTATGATACGGTATTTTTATTGCATAATGTTGGACATCAGATCTGTAGAACTTATTCATCTTGTATAACTGAAACTTTATACATGTTGATTAGCAACACCCCATTTCCTCCTTCCCCCAGGCCCTGGCAACCATCATTCTATTCTTTGCTTCTGTGAATTTGACTATTTTAGAAACCTCCTATAAATGGAATCATACAGCATCTGTCCTTCTGTAACTGGCTTATTTCACTTAGCATAATGTCCTCCAGATTCATCCATGTTGTTACAAATGACCAGATTTCCTTCCTTATTTTATGGCTGAATAGTATTCTGATATATATATATATATATATATATATATATATATATATATATATATATATATATATCAGAGATATATATCTCACATTTTCTTTATCTGGTCATTGGTTGATGGACACCTGGATTGTTTTCACATCCTGGTTATTGTGGATAGCACCTCAATAAACCTGAGAATGCTAATATCTCTTTGAGATTTTTATTTCCATTATTTTGAATTATTCAATTGTGCTAATAGCAGAAGTGGGATTGCTGGATCATATGGTGGTTCTATTTTTAATATCTTGAGAAACCTCCATACTGTATTCCACAGTGGCTACACAAGTTTGCATCATTCCCATCATTAGCATACAAGAGTTCCAATTGTTTCACATTCTCATCAACACTTCTTTTATTTTGTTTTTTAGATTTTATTTTTAAGTAATCTCTACACCCCGAATGGGGCTCAAACTTACAACCCTGAGATCAACAGTCACATGCTCTACCAGCTGAGTCAGCAAGGCACCCATTGTTTCCTTTATAATAACCTTCCTAAGGTGTGAGGTGATATGTAATCGTGGTTTTGATTTAAACTCTCCTGATGATTAGTGACATTGAGCATCTTTTCTTCTAGCCATTTGTATGTCTAGAAAAATGCTTATTCTAGTCATTAGCCCAGTTTTTAATCAGGCTATTCTTTTTTTATTTGGTTTTACTATTGTGTTGTAGAAGTTCCTTGTGCTTTTAGAATTTTGCCCATTTTCAGATAGAGGGTTCCTATTTCTCATGTAAACTTTTCATTCTATTGATGGGTTTCTTTGGTATCCAGAAGCTTTTTAGTTTGATGTAGTCCCTCTTGTCCATTTTGGCTTTTGTTACTTGTGCTTTTGAGATCAAGACCAATTGCATGAAGTGTTTCTCATATGTTTTCTTCTAGGAATTTTACAGTTTCAAGGGTCTTATATTTAAGTCTTCAATCCAATTTTAAAATAAATTTTTACTTAAATATATAGACAAAGCCATAAAGGTAGGAGAGTTGTTTTAAGGTCTTTTTTGAATAAAAACAAAGGTACTAAAGGGTACCTATTATGTCCACTCTTGATTCAAACCTCAAATGCAATTCTGGGTTTTGACTGGCTCATGGCGCCTACTGAAATAGATTCTGCATCTGATGTTACATTGATGGTTGGGGGACAGAGGTTCACAAAAGTGATAAAGACTGAAGTAAGAATAGCCAATGTTGAGTGAAGATCTTTGTTCAAATGGGGACAATAATATCTTCCTAATGTACCTCACAGATGGCTGAAAATAAGTGGGAAAAAAGCAAAACAACAAAAAAACAAATGTGTGGGACAACAGAATAGCTTCATGTAAAATAATAATGCTGAATCTCTACCTGACATCACATATGAAAATTAGCTGAAAATGGATGAAAGTTTGAAATGTAAGAGCCAAGTCTATAAAATTCTAAGAAGAAAACATAGTTATAAATATTTGGACCTTGGGTTAGGCAACAGTGTCTTAGGTATGACACCCAAGACATAACAACCAAAGAAAAGACAGGCAAATTTTACTTAAAAAAACAAAAACAAAAACAAAACCAATGTGTGCTTCAAAAGACACCATCAAGGAAGTGAAAAGATAGCCAATGAATGGGGAACGTATTTGCAAATAACATACCTGATTCTTGTATCCAGAATGTATAAAGAAATCTTACAATTAAAAACTAAAAATAAAAATTATGCAGGTTTTAAAATGAGTGAAGAATTTGGACAGACATTTCTTCATAAAAAATCAACAAATGGCCAATATGTCATGAAAAAGATACTCATTATCAGTTTGGGGAAAATGTAAGTCAAAATCACATACTCTTCACTCCCAGTAAAATGTCTATAATAAAAAAGACAGATAATAACAAGTGTTGAGGATGTGGAAAAGTTGGAACCCTCACACACTGTTTGTGGAAATGTAAAATTTCCCTTTGGAAACAAGTTAGGCAGTTCCTCAAAAAGTTAAAAAAGGATAGAGGTCAGCCATATTACTTAACAATTCCCTTTCCAGATATATAACCAAGAGAATTCAAAACATGTTCACACAAAAACCTGTATGTTTCTGTAATAGTCAAAAAGTGAAAACAACACACAGTTACATCAACTTTGGAGCAGATTTTTAAAAGTATTATATCCATACAATGGTTATGATTGAGCCACAAAAAAAGGAAACTGAAGTATTGTTGTTACCTGTTGCAACATGGATGAGCCTGGAGAACATTACACCAAGTGAAAAAAGTCAGACACCAATGACCACGTCCTTTATGATTCCATTTATATGAAATGTTTAGAATAGGCAAATCCATGGAGACAGAAAGCAGATTACTGTTTGCCAGAGACTGGGAGAAGAGAGGATAAGAAGTGACCATGAATGAGACTGTAATTTCTTTTTGGATGAAAATGTTCTGGAATTATATAGTGGTGATTGGTGACACCACTTTGTAAAATACTGAAAACCAACAAATTGCACACTTTAAAGGGGTGAATTTTATGGCATGTGAATTATATCTCAATAAAACGCAACCAAACAAAAAGCAACTGTTTAACACTTGTAGGCACAGGTAGAGAACAACTACTAGTGATCATTGCCTAGAGAATTTGGCTAAGAAGTCTGTAACTTTGCCTGCATCTTTTACGGAATTGTGATTACACTGCAAATTTTCAACTTTTTCCTTTAATTCCTATGCAGGGACTTCATCTCTTCCAGACTGCCCAGAGATCCCCGAATCAGACAGGATAGACTGTGTTCCTGGCCAGGAGGTGACAGAGGTCAGAGAAATAGGCTCTCTGCTGTTGGTCTACTGGAATCTATCTATCTATCTATCTATCTATCTATCTATCTACCTATCTATCTATCTATCTATCTACCTATCTATCTACCTATCTATCTATCATCTATGTATCTATCTATCTATCTATCTATCATCTATCTATCCTTTATCAGTTAAAATGACTTTATTTCTCTAAGAATTTCATGGATAGTAAAATAGTTTTGTTTTGTCAGTAGCTGACTGGCATGGTGATTTTTTCTAAAGCATCGCTATTCACATGTTGATTAGCTTGATAAGTGTTCTTGCCTATTTGAGGTGATCAGAAAAAGCCCTTTATACTGTATATAAATTTGTGGACATTAAAAGGACAGTGATCTTTGAACATATATGTTTTCCTTCTGAACTCCTATCATTCTATTATATTTTGTCATCTCTAAGTTTCGCATTGCATTATATTATTTTTATTCCCATTGTCATATTTTCCCTTACATGTTATTTTTTTCAAATTTTTACTTAAATTCTAGTTAGTTTTCATACAGTGCATTATTGGTTTCTGGCATGGAATTCAGTGATTTATCACTTACATACAACACCCAGTGCTCATCATAACACGTGTCCTCCTTAATACTCATCGCCCATCTAGCCAATCCCCTACCCACTTCCCTCCATCAACCCTCAGTTTGTTCTCTCTCTTTAAGAATCTCTCATGGTTTGTTTCCCACTCTTTCCCCTCCCACATATGTTCATTTGTTTTGTTTCTTACATTCGATATGCGTGAAATCATGTGGTATTTCTCTTTCTCTGACTTATTTCACTTAGCATTATATTCTCTAGCTCTATCCATATCATTGCAAATGGCAAGTTTTTGTTCTTTTTCATGGTTGAGTGATATTCCATCATGTATATCTACCACATCTTCTTTATTCATTCATCAGTCAATGGACATTTGGGCTCTTTCCATAGCTTGGCTCTTGTTGATAATGCTGCTATAAACACTGAGGTGCATCGGTTCCAATCTGTATTTTTGTATCCTTTGAGTAGATGCCTAGTAGTGTAGTTGCTGAATTATAGGATAGGTCTATTTTTAACCTTTTGAGGTGCAGTCATACTGTTCTCCAGAGTGGCTACACCAGTTCATGTTCCCACCAACAATGCAAGAGGGTTCCCCTATCTCTGCATCCTCATCAACACCTGCTGTTTGTGTTGTTAATTTTAGCCATTCTGACAGGCGTGAGGTGGTATCTCATTGTGGTTTTGATTTGTATTTTCCTGATGATGAGTGATGGTGAGCATCTTTTCAGGTGTCTATTAGCCATCTGGATGTCTTCTTTGGGAAGGAGTCTATTCATGTCTTCTGCCCACTTCTTCACTGGATTATTTGTTTTGGGGGTGTTTAGTTTGATAGATTTTTAAAAATACATTTTGGATAATAACCCTTTATCCAATATGTTATCTGCAAATCTTTTCTCCCATTCCATAAGTAGCCTTTTAGTTCTGCTGATTTTTCCCCTCTTTGTGCACAAGCGTTTAATTTTGATGAAGTCACAATAGTTTATGTTTGCTTTTTGTTTTCCTTGCCTTTGGTGATGTGTCTAGTAAGAAGTTGCTAAACCCGAGGTCAAAGAAGTTGCTGCTTGTGTTCTACTCTAAGATTTTGATGGTTTCCTGTCTCATATTTAGGTCTTTTATCAAGTTTGAATTTATTTTTGTGTCTGTGGTCCAGTTTCATTCTTCTGCATGTCACCATCCATTTTCCCCAACCCCACTTATTGAAGAGACTATATCTTTTTCTCATTGGATTTATTTAAATGAAATGAGTATGTCAAATGGGAAGAGGATGGTGGTAGAGTGGATTATGGGCCTAGCCTTTGTTTGGAGTTATTTCTTTCTTGCCTTATTTAGATAAACAGCAACACTGTGGAAGTGGGGAAAGCCAGATAAGGTGAAGGGGAGAGGAGGAGGAACTAAGAGAGTTGGTTGATGGGGGTCTAAAATCCAGAGTAGAGGGGGAGTTCCCATTGCTAAATGTGTCATAAGTGTAATCCCAAGGATAGCCATGGGAAGAGTAAATGTGGGCTAGACTACATATTCCTTGAGAACAGAGGCCATCAAGCACATATGGATGACTGAGTCGCTTGTAGAACTCAAGTGACTTGTTATAACAGAGCCCTCTAAAATTGTGTATTGGCAACAAATCACCCAAATGAACATGTGCTAAAAACATAGGTTTTTGTTATGTTTTCAAGTGATTAACACAAGAATATCAACTACTTGAACACTGCTTGGTTATGACTTATGATTTTATCGTAAAGGTTGTATGTATGTAGATTTTATTCCTTTCCCTCATATTCTACATCCTATATCCCATAATATCCTATTGGGATATTAATTAGGACTGCATTGAATTTTAGGTTATATTTAGGCATTTTTTAAAATGTTATTTCTTTTTGAGAGAGTTATACAGTGCGAGTGGAGAAGGGGCAGAGAGACAGAGGGAGATACAGAATTCAAAGCAGGCTCCACTCTGAGTTATCAGCACAGAGCCCAATGCAGGGCTCCAACTCATGAACTGTGAGATCATGGCCTGAGCTGAAGAGAGACACTCAACTGACTGAGCCACCCAGGTGCCCACCCTTTTCAAAGTATTTAGGCAATATTGATATCTCAGTTATTTTGAATCTTCCCATTCTAGAAACATAGAAACATAGAAAATCTCACCATTATGTATGTCGAAATGGCAAGATTTTCTGTATATATATATATATATATATATATATATATATATATATATATCAGTTGGGTTTTGTATTTCCTTTAATATGCATTTGATTATAGGGGCACCTGGGTAGCTCAGTCAGTTGAGCATCTGACTCTTGCTTTTGACTCAGGTCATGATCTCATGGTTTGTGAGATGGAACCCCGCATGGAGGCTGCGCTGTCAGTGAAGAGTATGCTTGGGATTCTCTCTCTCTCTGCCCCTCTCTCTGCCCCTCTCCCACTCATTCTCTCCCTCCCTCTCTCAAAATAAATAAACATTTAAAAATATATGCATTTTATTACATATACATTATGAGGATTTTTCCCTAAATCTTTCATATGCTTAGTTTCTATTATATATACAATCCATTTTATTTTCCACCTGGTGCTTCTTTTATTATAATGATAACTTTACACTTATTAGATTTATTTTATTTTATATTTATATATTTTGTTCTTTGTTTCAGAATATATTGATATTCAGTTAGCCAGCTGAAATTTCCTACTGTATTTAAATGGCTTCTGTAGTTCTTCTTCTTGAATTATTAAGTATACATTTGTATTCTAATTCATAGAATATGTACATGTTTATCTTTCAGTGATATTGCAAAATAGTTTTTCAAAATATTTATACCTATTTACATTCCCTCTATCAGTATATAATAGCAGTTGCATTATATTCTAACCTACTGTTGGTGCTGTCTCCTTTTTCTTTGTTTTTAAATGTAATTTTAAGTTAAAAATGTTAATATTGAAATATAGTTGACAGTATGATATATATTAGTGATTCCACATTTCTATACATTATACAATGTTCGCCATGATAAGTATAGTTACCATCTGTTACCATACAATGTTATTAAAACATCATTGACTGTATTTCCTATGCTCTGTACCTCCTTCATGACTAGTAAAGTTATACACCTTTTAATATACTTATTGGCTACATGGACAATCATATTTGTGATGTGTCTTTTCAATTTTCTTAACTAGTTTTTTCTGTTGGTCTGTTAATATTTTTCTTACTGCTTGGTAGCAATCATTTATATATTTTGAATATAAATCTTTTATCAGATATATACATTGTAAGTATCTTTTCTTACTCTGTTTGACTTTTAACACAATGGTGACTTTTGATGAAACGTAGTTCTTAGCTTTTTTTAAAAAATAGTTTATTGTCAAATTGGTTTCCATATAACACCCAGTGCTCTTCCCCACAAGTGCCCTCCTCCATGACCACCACCTCTTTCCTCCCTCCCCCTCCCCCTTCAACCCTCGGTTCGTTTTCAGTATTCAATAGTCTCTCAGGTTTTGCGTCCTTCTCTGTCCCCAACTCTCTTTCCCTCTTCCCCTCCCCCTGGTCCTCCATTAGGTTTCTCCTGTTCTCCTGTTAGACATATGAGTGCAAACATATGGTATCTGTCCTTCTCTACCTGTCTTATTTCGCTTAGCATGACACCCTCGAGGTCCATCCACTTTCCTACAAATGGCCAGATTTCATTCTTTCTCATTGCCATGTAGTACTCCATTGTGAATATATACCACATCTTCTTGATCCATTCATCAGGTGATGGACATTTAGGCTCTTTCCGTGATTTGGCTATTGTTGACAGTGCTGCTATGAACATTGGGGTACATGTGCTCCTATGCATCAGCACTTCTGTATCCCTTGGGTAAATCCCTAGCACTGCTATTGCTGGGTCATAGGGGAGTTCTATTGATAGTTTTATGAGGAACCTCCACACTGTTTTCCAGAGTGGCTGCACCAGTTTACATTCCCACCAACAGTGTAGGAGGGTGCCCATCTCTCCACACCCTCGCCAGCATCTAGAGTCTCTTGATTTGTCGATTTTAGCCACTCTGACTGGCATGAGGTGGTATCTCAGTGTGTTTTTGATTTGTGTTTCCCTGATGATGAGTGATGTTGAGCATCATTTCATGTGCCTGTAGGCCATCTGGATGTCCTCTTTGGAGAAGTGTCTGTTTATATCTTTTGCCCATTTCTTCACTGGGTTATTTGTTTTGTGGGTATGGAGTTTGGTGAGTTCCTTGTAGATTTTGGATACTAGCCCTTTATCTGATATGTCATTTGCAACTATCTTTTCCCATTCTGTTGGTTGCCTATTAGTTTTTTTGATTGTTTCCTTTGCAGCACAGAAGCTTTTTATCTTGATGAAGTCCCAAGAGTTCAGTTTTGCTTTCATTTCCCTTGCCTTTGGGGGATGTGTCGAGTAGGAAATTGCTGCGGTTGAGGTCAAGGAGGTTGTTTCCTACTTTCTCCTCTAGGGTTTTTATGGTTTCCTGTCTCACATTCAGGTCCTTCATCCATTTTGAGTTTATTTTTGTGTATGGTGTAAGAAAGTGGTCTAGTTTAATTCTTCTGCATGTTGCTGTCCAGTTCTCCCAGCACCACCTGCTAAAGAGGCAGTCTTTTTTCCTTCGGATACTCTTTCCTGCTTTGTCAAAAATTAATTGGCCATACATTTGTGGGCCCAGTTCTGGGTTCTCTATTCTATTCCATTGATCTATGTGTCTGTTTTTGTGCCAATACCATACTGTCTTGATGATGACAGCTTTGTAGTAGAGGCTAAAGTCTGGGATTGTGATGCTTCCCGTTTTGGTTTTCTTCTTCAATATGACTTTGGCTATTCGGCGTCTTTTGTGGTTCCATGTAGTTCTTAGCTTTAATAAGTTCACTTTATCAAGTTTTAATATGCATTTTTTATTCTGTTCAAAAATTCTTGCCTACTTCAAGGTTAGGAAAATATATTCCTGTGTATTCTTCTAAAAGCATTGTTTCATTTTTCAAATTTGGATTTCCAATCAATATAGAATTGGTTCTTGTGCATGGTCTCAAGTAGGAGTCCAGATCATTAAAAAAAAATCTTTAATAGATCCATCACCACCATCTTTTCCTCTCTGCATTGTAGTGGCAACTATACTGTAAATTACATGTCTTTATATATGAAGATCTGTTTCTGGAATATCTATTTTGTTCCATTGTTAGTTTGTCTTTTTGCCAATACCACACTCCCTTAATTAGTATAGCTTTATAATAGGTCTTGGTATGTGATTGTACAGGTCTTCCAAATCATTCTTATTTTTCTTTGAGATTGCCTAACTTATTCTTCACCCTTTAGATTTAGATTTAGATTTAGAATCAGTCCATCAGTTTCCTTACAAAATCTGCCAGAAATTTTGTTCTGTTCACATAAAATGTACAGATTAACTTTGGAAGAATTTCCATATTTAGGAGAGTAAATATTCTAATCTATGATCATGATATTTTTTATTTATTAAAATTTTTAATTTTTAAGTTTTTGGTGCACACATCAAAAGAGTTTTTCCAAATGTTTTCTAACTACTTGATGTTTGATTTTATTTAAATATTTAAAATTTTAAATTTTCCATTTTGCTGTTGTTGGCACATTGACTTAAAATTGATTTTTTGAATATTGATCTTGTAACCAGAAACCTTCTTAAATTTATTTATTAATTTTATTCTAGTTTGTTTCTAAACATTGTTGAAACATTTCCCCCCCAATATGCATTTCTTCTTCTCCTTGTCTAGTAAGGGGACACTAAGAATCCATTTTCCTTCTTATTTTTCAATATAGTTAGAGATATTTTATCTAAAAGGCAATATGCAACTACAGTAAGTTTCAGAGAATTGAATTTCCTTGGGAGTGATTTTAACTAAACAGAAGAAATAACTGTACTAAAATATTAACTATGAAGGTGACTTTCCCAATTTTGGAAGAAGGTAGCTACAAGTCATTCACAGAACTTAAGCATCTTTCAGAGGCACTTACAGCAAATGTAAGTTGGATTACATAATTTCCAAGTCAATTCTCAAATGCTATTAGTCAATAATTTAGTGGAAAATAGCATAAAAGTCTATTTGGAAGATAACTGGTGAATACCCGTTGGGAAAGTTTGGTGTTAGAAGGAAAATAAAGAAAGAGAAGCTTGTCATGAGTCAACTGCTTTAGATCAGGGAAGAATTTACGAGGGTCTGTATTACTGTCTGTGGTGGCAGTGGAAATGGAAAAGGAGATATATCTATATCAGAGATTTGACCTTTGGTATCTGCAATACTGGGAATGGCTTAAAATTGAAGTAGAGATGTTATGACAGACTATTCAAAAATACTACACTTACCTGTAGGTGTTGGATTTCTTGTCTTATTACTTTTTATACAGGTCTATAGACTTTGGAACAGTTTATGGCAGTGAAACTGACCTCTTGGACTTTACCAATCTCAGTTTCAGAGGCAGCAGAGGCCCTGAATGTCTGCCTTGGATTTAGGAATAGCAGTTATCTACAGTTTACCCAGAGCTCACAAACTCTCCACTGATCACCTCCAGCTTATTTTGGCGTTGTTATCTGGAGAGGACGGGGCAGGATTATCAAGTGTATACATGGAGAATTAGTAGCTGCATTTAAGAATATTTTGTGGTTATGATGCGATTGCTTTGTTTATAATAGACATGAAACATTGATTTAAGTTATATTTATATTATGGGTTTTCATAAGAAAAACATATTATCAGATGTTAGCACCTGAGGTACCTTTTCCAAACAAGTAGTGTTGTGACATATTATTTTGTTTTCTTAATCATAAAATTTATACTGGATACGTTCCTTTAATAAGAAAGATTGAGACATTATAGTTACACACAAAGTGGGAAAGTCTTTCCTTATTCATAATGTTCTCCCTACCTCAAGAGACACTTCCCAGAATCAAGTCAATAGCATGGTGTGTGTCCTTCTCTTGTTCTTTCTATGCTTTTGCATATATTTATGATTATATTTGCATATAAAATTGATTATAAGTAGTACTTTATGAATGTATATTTATATAGTATGCACATATATTAATATACCTTTGTTTTCTTTTAACACAAATTATACTATGTATTATTTTATAATTTGCTTTTTAAGTTTGGTGCCTACCATAGTGTTGGTTTCTCTCATGTTTGGTGGTTTTTGACTGTCATCTTTGTATTTAATTCTCTATGACTTCCTGCCCTATTTACCTTGGCTCTCACTGAGTATTTAGAAGAGAAGGAAATGACTGCTAGAGAGAATGGGGATACTTGTCTTGCAATAAGGGGGGCTAGCTTATTAGCTGGTGCATTGCCATGGCTTCTGGCTCCTATAGTCTTTCCTAACTCGTTTAGCCTATAAACAAATACTTCAGGATGCCCATCAATTAGCCAGTGCTTACCAATGGCTAAGTGTCAGATTAGGCAGCTAAGTTTTCATACTAGAGCTTCCCAATTAATCATCCAAAACTATGCCTCCAGTTCTCTTCTACTTCTCCACATTGACTTGGCTTGGAGAAGTCCATTGTTTTTCTCCTCTTGTGTTTTAAGTGAAGAATATGTTTTCCCCTAGAGTTGATAAAATCTATTTCCCATGTTTCTGGTCTGCCAATTGCATTATAGCTTTTTTATAATGATACTTCTTTTCTTAATGATACTTCCATCAGTTCATGTAAATTTAGTTGGGCAAAGAGATGGATGCCTATATTTATTTCAACAATTTGCCATCTATTTTATTTCTTTATTATAACAAAACCATTTTCATGGAAGTTAATCTTAAAGTTGTAGGACCTATAGAAAAAACATCTCACCAAATTATACTCATTTCAAAAATCCATAACCAAAACACTCTGAGAAAACATACGTGGTTTAGTTTTACCTTGTGGATATTGTGAATTTTGCATCACCCTCTGTCCTAGTTCTATCTTAATCTCTTCCTATTTTCCTTTGCTTTCCTTTTATTACATCTTAGAAATGAATTTCTTTATGCCATATTGTTAGTCATTTCCATGACTCTTCTTCATGAGAAAGTCTAAGCTGGTTGGTCTGACGTCCAGCTCACTTGTGGTATGAATATTGTGTGCCTCCAGCCTTGTTTCTCTTAGTGTTCTTGGTACAATGAACTTGTGGTTTTTATGAATCTATCATACATTGCTGCTCTCTCTGCTTGGAATTCTTCTCCACTGTTCACTTATCTAACATCTCCTTGTGCATTAGGACTGGACTCACCTTTCACCCACCTGGAAGCCCTCCCCACACCACTTGTGGCTTCTAGGCTGTGTGCAATGGCTGATGTGTATGTAGTCCTCTTATACTGTAATTGTCTGCATTACTACTAGACAAAAATGTCAGCTTTCTGAAGGGAAGAACTGTGTCTTATTTATCTGTATTATCAGCTCCTTGTCTGGTAGGTAATAAATCCATAATGGATGACTCGATAAATGTGTGAATAAAAGAAGAACGAACATATGACTGAATGTAATATGACCTATCTTAAATTCTTGGAATAAAACTGATTATCACTTCTAGACAGTACTTTCTTTGCTTCATTCATACAGTGCTAACACTGTGCCATTGTTACAGACTGTCTGCAGATGGACATATAAATGCTGCTGGAAGCCTGCGTCACATTCGGATGTCCCGAGGTGCTTCTTTTCCAGGAACTGGGGCTATAAAATCAACACAAGAAAAAATGATACAACAAGTGAGTACTGCCCTAATGAGGTCCCAGAGAACAACTGTTTTTGACTCAGATAAACTAACTGCAAAATAAAGGCTAAAAGCTGCCTCCCACCCACCACTTCTAGGGTTTACTGCCCACTTGACAAGGCTACCATCCCCATCTCTGTTTGGATATGATATCACCAACGCCCTCTTCACGGCGGACTATGAGACATCTAATCGCTTTCATTTTAAGGTTGGTTTGGTGGTTACCATTGAATACATCTCTAAAGAATGCCATGGCCCTACTCTGGGTTTCAGATCATTCTCCTCTAGACACAGCATAGAGGTATGGAGGCAGAAGGTGCCTCTGTTTCCCTCTACAGGAATTTCCCAATGGGATGAGTAGGCTCTTTTGTATTTGTGGGGGACATATGATATTTCTCATAAATCAGGAAACACAGGAATAAGAACTAGAAGCTATTCTCACTGAGAGTAAAAATCCTTTGTAGCTCTACATAAAAGTGATCATTTTAAAAAGTTAATTAATTAATTAATTAATCTATTTTGAGAGGAGGGAGAATGAGTGGGGAAGGGCAAAAAGAGAGGAGAGAGAGAGAGAGAGAGAGAGAGAGAGAGAGAGAACCCCAGCAGTGCCAACAGTACAGAGCCCAATGTGAGGCTCCAACTCATGAACTGAGAGATCATGACCTGAGCAGAAATTAAGAGTTAGACACTCAACTGACTGAGCCACCCAGGTGCCGCAGAAGTGGTCTTATCTGGAGTTGTTTTTTCTCTTTTTATTCTGACAGATCACTGACATGGATAGCAAACGCTATGAAGTCTCCCTTGAAAATATTGACCTGCTTAATAAGACTGTTAAAACCTCTAATTTTAACTATCACTTAGAAGTCATTCATGACCCCTTCAGCATCAAGATTATACGGACCAGCAACAAAAAAATCTTGTGAGCTCTTCAGCACTCTTTGTTTATCTTTGAATATATAGTCTCCGTATCATTCACTCTGACTTAGTAGGGGTGGGTGATGAGATAAGTATGGTTGGGGAAAATATTCAGATCTCAATAAAATGTCAAAGCTTTTACCTTAAATCATTAACACTATTAATCTGTCATGTCTGCAGAGCACAGCATACTAAAAAATAAATGTGCTGGTGTGCCACGTTATATAAAAACACTTGTAGTTAATATATATTCTGAAGTAGGAAATTTCATTATTTTGGATTACCATTGACTTTACAACTCACCTTCACTGTCTATCATTCCAAATTTTTATGTCCTGATAAACTTGCCATGAAGAGCCTAACAGTGGCCTCAGCATAAACCATAAGTTGTACTGCAGAAAATACAAGGGTTAATGTCAGTAAAACCTGCGTTCAAGTTCTGGCACTGGCAAGTCACCAGCCAGCTTTGCGAGGTTAGGCAAGGTATCTCACCTCAGCCTCAGTTTCTGTATCCATAGAAAGTAAATCAGAATGTCCACCATTGCTCTGTGTACTGAGCAATATTCATGAGGCATCCAGAGTAGTGCCTGGGAAGAAGTAGATGCAAGTGTAAGGTTGAATCTGCTCTTTTCCTCCAATCATCCAACTTGAGTTTCTGGTGTCACGTCTCTGGCGCTATGCTCCTCCAGAAATAAAGAATCAGAGACACCCTAGAAAGGCCTCCAAAGGCAGTCTGAAAGTGGATGAGAGCATGCACGCACAGCACAACTGTTATCGAAGCCAATGGGGAGAGTAGCAGACAGTCTCCTGTCAGAGAGAGCTGGTTGGTGACTCTCGTCCTTACCCCATGGTCCAGGTTGGATACAAGCATCGGGCCCCTGCAGTTCTCCCATCAGTACCTGCAGCTGTCTTTCCGGCTGGCCAGCAGCACCGTGTATGGACTGGGGGAACACGTGCACCAGCGATACCGCCACAACATGACCTGGAGGACCTGGCCCATCTTCACTCGGGATGCCGCCCCCACCGATGTGAGCCCCTCTTCCTCCTGCCTGTTGCTCACAGGAAGGAATCCCTTCTCTCCTTTCCAGAAAGTGACCTAGGGTCAAGCAACCCACAGAGTTACATCCATATATTATTTTGCCCATGTTAGATCTGTTTGTGCTGGAGGATACTAGTTCTTGAGGTTTATAAACTCATGATTAATAATAAATCAATTTTTTAAAAATCTCACTTTTAAAGGAAAATATAATTATCAATTGTATGATAGCCTAATATATACTAGAAAATCCGTCTGCAAAATAACTCTGTCTGTCTTGGGAGAGCTTCAGCAGGAGCTATCCTCAGTAGAACTTTGTGGACTAAAAAGTACTTCTTTTGGAAGCTTTAATATTATTCAGACCCAGTGAACCAGAGTCTGCATTTTTACAAGACTCAGAGGGAACCGCATGGATGTTAAAGCTGTTCGAGGGAAGTGTCTCTCAGCTTATCTGTAGTGAAGTATCAGTTCCTTTCTCTCTCTCTCTCTCTCTCTCTCTCTCTCTCTCTCTCTCTAATTCTAGGAAAATAAAATAGTATTACTCAAAGACATAAAATATAAGCTCGAAGTTTAAATTGGACAGATTTAAATTACTCTTTTAAATGTCTGTAAGAGTTCCTAAACTCTTTCTCTTGATTTTTGTACTTTCCTTGTTGCTCACTTACAGTAAGCGTGTGGGGAGGTGCCAGTTTGTGAACAACACTTTGAGTAGCTTTGCTCTGCAGAACATGTCTTGAGGTCTCCATTGTGCTGACAATGTTTCCCAAATTTGTGCAAAACGTGTGGGTTGATGTACATTGCAAGGGAGGAATGAGACTGAAGTTTTGCAATTCATATTCCACGGGAGATGAACAAATTAAGTAGCCCATTAACTGGCCCACCTACCACTATCTGATGCAACCAAGGGAGGTTACTTCCTGAATGAAACAAAGAGAAAAAAGCAATGGCCAGAACACTCACTAAAATTCTTGCTCAAGGACCCTGACAAATATGGAATCCTAAGCATCATACTAAGCTTGGCTTTCTATAGCTAAACAATTCTTGAGTTATGTAATCACAGATTAAAGTCTTGTGTACCTTTCTTCCTCCCTCCCTTCTTCCTTTTTTCTTCTCTCGCTTTCTCTCTCCCCCCTCACTTTTTCACTCACTATTGTACACATTATTTCTTTTTAGATCAGTGTTCATACCAGCCCTTTGATGAGTTCAATATCTTTTTCTTTTAAACTTATTTATTACCTAAGTATTATATATTAATTATACAAAAAATGGAAAATACAGCTGCATAAAGAAGAAATTCAAACTTTCTCAAACTAACATTATCTTCTGCTAACATTTTGTTGTATTACTTTACAGATATTTTCAAAATTTTTAAAAATAACTTGACTGAGATACAATTTACATAGTATAAAATTTTCCTGTTTTAAGTGTACAAGTCAGTAATTTTTTAAGCACATTATCGAGCCGTGCAGCTATAATCCAGTTTTAGAATATTTTTTCCTCACCCCACTAGGATCCCTTATACTTTTTTTAGACCTAATCTCCTTTTCCACCTCAGTGTCCATGTCAGCCCCAGGCAATCACTAATCTACTTTCTGTCTAGATTTGACCTCCCTGGATGCTTCATATAAATGGAATTATGCAATATATGGGGTTTTTGGTGTGTGTCTGTTTCTCTCACTTAGCGTAACATTTATGAGGTTATTCATGCTGTGGCATGGGTCAGTTTTTCATTTCTTATTAGTACTAATAGTAGTCCACTGTTGGATATACCATATTTTGTTTATCCATTTTTCAATTGATGTCACCATTTCAATACCTTCTTTTTTTTGAGAGAGAGAGAGAGAGAGAGAAAGAGAGAAAGTAGGGGAGAGGAACAGAGGGAGAGGGAGAGAGAGAGAAAGAATCTCAAAGAGGCTCCATGTTCAGTTCAGAGCCTAATGTGGGGCTCGATCCCACAACCCAGATCATGACCTGAGCCAAAATCAAGAATCAGAGGGATGCCTGGATGGCTCAGTCTGTTGAGTGTCTAATTTCCGCTCAGGTCATGATCTCACATTTCCTGAGTTCGAGCCTGCTTCTGATTCTGTCTCTCTCTCTCTCTCTCTGCCCCTCGCCCACTTGTGCTCTGTCTGTCTCTCAAAAATAAATAAAAACTTTAAGGGGCGCCTGGGTGGCTCAGTCTGTTAAGCATCCGGCTTCGGCTCAGGTCATGATCTCAAGGTTTGTGGGTTTGAACCCCATGTCGGGCTCTGTGCTGACAGCTAGCTCAGAGCCTGGAACCTGCTTTGGCTTCTGTGTCTCCTCTCTCTGACCCTTTTCTGCTCATGCTGTCTCTTTCTGTCTCTCAAAAATAAATAAAAAACAAAAAATTTTTTACAAAATCAAGAGTCAGATGCTCAGCTGACTGAGCCATGCAGGCGTCCCATCAATACGTTTTTGATACAATACCAAACTATATCAAGTAGTACAGGTTGTACACAGATTTTGATTTTGATTGTTTTAGGGTAAGTAAAAGCATTTTTAACACAAACTACTATCATTTTCTTGACAGGGCATGATTAATCTGTACGGAGCCCATACATTCTTCCTGTGCCTCGAGGACACCAGTGGCTCCTCTTTTGGAGTTTTTCTGTTGAACAGCAATGCCATGGGTACGAGGCTTCTTTTCATTGTGGTAGGGATATGTTTTGGGATGTGGCATTTATAAAAATGACTTTCATGATCAGATCACTGTTTAACCAAAGGTGTGTTTAACCCACAATGCTTTTATAGAAGCAGGAAGCCAAAAGTAGGATAACCTGTTACAAATCCAGCTCATACTGAAAGCTATGTACATTGAAAACTGCTCCAGGGTTCTCTTTCGATGCCATGTTTTCCATAATATTCTGTGGATAATAAGATCCATTGACAGTTAGGTCCCAAAGATATCTGTGGATTTCAACACCTAAACCAGGCTGTCTGTCTGTCTACAGGTAGCAAGGCTGTGTTTCTCATGGCTCATCCCTCCCCCACTCCAGAATCTTTCCCCTCTAGCTTCTTGACTAGCAGAGCCCTTAATAAGGACTTGTTTGTATTTGTAAATTATAATTAAACTCATCTAACTCCCAAATTCCAGATATTAGTATTGCTCCACAGACAGATTAAAATAGAATTGGTTCTTCTTTCTTTTAAAAAATATCAGTTCTTCATTAGTGTTTTACTCACTTACTATTATGATAAACTCCAGCAATCACCTAAAAAGAAACATCTGATTTTCCTCTCTTTCAAAATGAGACTGAGATTGTTTTGGATAGCTCAGGTATTCACATTCTCGAGGGAAGTATATTTGCAACCATGAAGTTCTAATAACTCTCATTTAAATCTTTTCAGAGGTCACCCTTCAGCCTGCTCCTGCAATCACTTACCGCACGATTGGCGGCATCCTTGACTTTTATGTATTCCTGGGAAGTACTCCGGAGCAGGTGGTTCAGGAATACCTGGAGGTAAGCGCTTTGCTTGTGGAGAGTTATAATTGATCGCTGTCTCATACACTCATTATATATTAAGAAGAGAAAAATTACATTTATGTAAACGATGCATTCTGACTGCTAGGACTGTGTGTCTTTCATCCATTGTGTGTTTATTTTGATGCACGTTTGTTGGGTGTCTTCTGCGTGCTACAGAGGTGATGTGCAAGGTTTGCTAAATGCAGAAATAAGTCAGATACCATCCTGTTCCCAAGGATATCATGGTCCATTTGATGTGTGATCAGTCACTCCAACATCAACAGCCGCACATCAGTAGAATTTGTTCATTCATTCAATAAGGAAAAATGTAGTGAAAAGAAACTATGTAAAAGAACTGTGCTATTTAATTTTGATTCAAACTGTACAACAGGAAAGAATGCTAGATACCATTTAGCCTGAACTTCCTGTTTCACAGATGAAAAACATAGGTACAGAAAGATGAAGTGACTCGTTCAAGATGACACACACCAGTATGTGAAATATGGTCCCAAACACCAGCTAATTTATAATCAAATAAGAGAAGTATGATACAGCCTGAAGTAATTATAGTAGGAGACACCTTATAAGTGCCATTAATGAGGTGCAGAGAAACTGTACGGGAATTCAGAGGCACTGCCACACGGGAGAGCAGCAGCTTCCAGGGAACAATGTGAGACAGGACTGTGGCTGAGATTTTCTTGGAGTGTTGGCTTGAGCAACTTGTAGACTGGACTTTTTAGTTCAGTTTTATTTATTTTGAGAGAGATAGAGAGCAGGCGGGTGAGGGGCAGACAGAGCTGGGGTGGGGAGGGGGAGAGAGGGAGAGAGAGAGAGAGAGAGAGAATCCCAACCAGGCTTTGCAATGTCAGCGCAGACCAGGAGATCATGACCTGAGCCTAAGTCAAGAGTCAGATGCTTAACCCACTGAGCCACCAAGGTGCCCCTGTAGACCTGGATTTTAAATGTAGTGCAGTATTTCTTCACCTATCCCACTCATTATCCTATCAGTCCTAATTCCTTTTTCCTTAGCACATACCCCTATCTGAAATTATATTAGAAATTTATGTATTTCCTTTCATCTCCGTGAGAGCAGGAACTATGTTTGCTTTATGCCGCTATATCCCAAGTGCCTACATCAATGCTTACCACATCGTGAACACTCAGAAAATATTTGCTGAGTGAATGAATATTATTTTTTTCCTCCCAGTATGATGCCATTGTTCATTTTTGCAAATCCCATTATTTTGTGATGTTGCAGTTGCTTAGCATATATTGAGGTACTTAGTAAAGAAGGAGGCGAGTTGTAGAATTTTGCAAATCACCCTAGGAGATTACTCTTTGACTCTGACATTTTTAGATCCGGAGGCTTTATAGAAAGTGAAATGGAGACAGTGTTTTCTGTGTCAGACATGGTCCTGAAAACAATATTTATTTAAATGCTTAGCCATGCATGTATTAATTTTTTCAGCTCATCGGACGACCATTCTTGCCTCCCTACTGGAGTCTTGGGTTCCAGCTCAGTCGCAGGAACTATGGTGGCATCGATGGATTGAAGAGAGTTGTGAAACGAAATCGTGAGGCTGAGATCCCATATGTAAGTTGGAACTTCTCTTATAAGTGTAAGACACCATTTCCTATCTTTTGGTTTTTGCATCTAATTCAATTTATTAGGAAAAAATACAGCGAGATAGATGGAAAGGTGGATAGATAGATAGATAGATAGATAGACAGGCAGTCAGATAAGACAGATACGAGCATGTACTGTCAGAAATGTGCTAAATTACCTATATCATCATCAGAAGAGCATGGTTTATGGAGTCAGACGGATATGGTTCGAAATTTTACTTTACTTCTTCCAAGCTCTGTCAGTGTTGGGCTAGTTAATTAACATCTCTGAGTCTTAGCTTCCCCCTAAGGTAAGGCTGACTTTGGTGGACTGGTAGTGAAGACTGCCTTACACTTTGTACAGAAGGCAGGCAGCGCAGAGGATGACTCTTGTCAAAGTTAGCTGTTATTTTATAAAAGAAAGCAACACCTGGGGTGATATGGTTAACAAGAGCTGATGGTTATAAAAATGACTCAGAGTAAGTGAGTATCTGAGAGTGACCTTGTACACTCCTTTAAGATCTAGCAGACTCTGATTCCAAAAGCTCTATTGTTCCAAAGCTCTGTATTTATGATGCTCAATGTCCACCAGTAAATAGATAATTACTAAGTGTATAATATTTGACAAATTCATCCAGGAGATATATAATGTTGTTAATGAGGTTATCAAAACAATATGTTGGGCTAGATCTTTGGAACTGTGTTGCAAGCAATACAGTGTGGAGGTTCCTCAAAAAACTATCCATAGAACTCCCCTATGACCCAGCAATAGCACTGCTAGGGATTTACCCAAGGGATACAGAAGTGCTGAGGAATAGGAGCACATGTACCCCAATGTTCATAGCGGCACTTTCTACAATAGCCAAATCATGGAAAGAACCTAAATGTCCATCAATTGATGAATGGATCAAGA
>PISW01010546.1:0-48592 GCA_004023785.1 Mungos mungo | reverse complement strand
AGAGGGAGAGGGAGAGAGAGAATGAATCATAAGCAGGATCCATCTTCCACCCAGAGCCCAACCTGGGGCTCAATTCCACGACCCTGGGATCATAACCTGAGTGAAAATTAAGAGTCGGATTCTCCCACCCAGGCGGCCCTCCTTCTTTCTTGAACAGTGAATATGCAATATAAATGCCAATATTTTTGAGCCTTGCTCTCATCACTTCCCTCATGTTTTAATACACGAAATTTATTTTATTTTTAAAATTCTTCTTGTAGCTTCTCTTCTTGCAAAGATAAAAATTTCAACTGAACAAAATTAAATACAGTAATATTCTCTGCATACAATATTCTTGAAGGCACTGCAAAGTTGGAGTGGCAACCTTACAAGGTCATTGAATCTAGACGTTAGATGCTAAAATGCTTTCACATTTCTCTTCCTTTTAGCACTCAAAAGTGATTTCAATCAAACTTGTCATTAAAACAAAAAGTAAAATTTTCAGTCACATGTACATAGAACACTTTTTTTCAAATCTTTGACTTCAAAAACAGCTTTTCTTTTATCTTGGCATGATTTTCCTTCCTCAAGAAGGCTTTAATCTTTAATTTAACCTTTAATTCATTATTTTAGCCATTCCTATACTGTCAAAGTGAAAAGTTCACATCTTCTAATAGCAGAAACCTATTTTTTCCTTTACCTCCAATATCTGTGAAACCCAATTCCCCAAAGGGAAAGCTTGCATGATAACATTTGGTGATGGGTACACAATTCAGAATGGCGAGAAAGAGTTAATGAGAAAAAGTTCCTTTAATAGCTGATTATATAATTATTTTGAATCTGAATGTTACTTTGTATAAAAATCTGTTGAAACTAAAAAAAATCTGCTGAAATAGCATGTAAAATTCCAAGGGCAAAAGGAAATTTGTGTTATACTACAAATGCTATGTTGTTCTATTATTTATTCCCATAACATACACCATAAACATATAATAATATTATCTTTTTTATTTTTACTTTTTTACCATTTTTAATTTATTTTTGAGAGATAGACAGAGCATGAACGAGGGAGGGGCAGAGAGAGAGGGAGACGCAGAATCCGAAGCAGGCTCCAGGCTCTGAGCTGTAGGAGCAGAGCCCAACGTGGGGCTCAAACTCACGAACCATGAGATCATACCTGAGCCGAAGTTGGATGCCCAACCGACTGAGCCACTCAGGCGCCCCAACAGTACTATCTTTTGATTTTACCTTTGCTGATATTTTACCTTTGCTGATATAAAAACTAGAATATAAACTTAAAAATATATATATTTGGGGCACCTGGGTGGCTCAGTCAGTTAAGCATCCAACTCTTAATTTTGGCTCAGGGCATGATCTTGTAGTTGGTGGGTGCAAGCCGCACACTGGACTCTGCACTGATACTATGGAGCCTGCCTGGGATTCTCTCTCTCCCTCTTTCTCTCTCTGCTTCTTCCCTGGATATGCACATGTTTGCTCACTCTCTCTCTCTCAAAATAAATAAATAAACTTAAAAAAAATAAAGCTGTCTAGAACATACCACAGACTGCCAATGTGGAGATGGGCAGAGGGAATGAAAATAATTAGAAAACAAAATAGAATTTCATGTTAGTGAATAGAATTTCATGTTAGTGACTTTAAGTCACTATAAATAATATAAATTCCAGATCATTTTGAAAGACAATAAAAGAGGGGCGCCTGGGTGGCTCAGTCAGTTAAGCCTCCAACTTCGGCTCAGGTCAGATCTAATGTTCGTGGGTTCGAGCCCCATGTCAGACTCTGTGCTGACAGCTAGCTCAGAGCCTGGAACCTGCTTCCGGTTCTGTGTCTCCTTCTCTCTCTGCCCCTCCCCCCTCATGCTCTGTCTCTCTCTGTATCACAAATAAAATAAAACATTATAAAAAAAATTAAGAAAGACAATAAAAGATTATGTTTACCAAAGAGAAGATTAACTAAAACATGACTTTAACCTCTTGTTAAGACATGGTTTGGTATTTCATTTTAGAAGAAAATCATTATAACCAGATTAAAAGTTAGTAATACAAGAATAAATTTAGATTGATGTTTTCTATAAATATTGTATGTTAAATGTTACATGAAAACAACAGCTTCCTGGTAAATTAAGTTCAGGAAGAGTTGGGTTTGTATATACCTAATACAAATCCATATTACTTTCAGATTTCTCAGAATCGTTAATACGCTAACCTGCCTCATTACATCTTCAAATATACTTGGTTAATGCAACTTTTATCACCAAAGAATTCATTTTGTAGGAGTATCTATTTAGTAGTTTGGCAGCATAAACTTGGCAACACTGGCCTATAAATTCAGCTGTTATACTTCTTTGCTGGAGAAAACTTTCTGCTATAGCCATGTATACATTTATAAACAAACTGAGTACTCTGGATACACCTCAAATTGAAAAGCACTATCTGAGGGGCTCCTGGCTGGCTCAGTCAGAAGAGCATATGACTCTTGATCTCGGAGTCATGAGTTCAAGCCCCATGTTGGGTGCAGAGATTATTTAAAAAAAAAAAAAAGGACTATATGAAACTTAAATAACAATTATCCAAATTGCACCAAAATATGTAAAGCAGACCTACATTTTTTTCAGATCTATATATTTTTTAAAAAATTTTAATGTTTTATTTATTTCTGAGAGAGAGAGAGAGTATGAGCAGGGGAGAGGCAGAAAGAGGGAGACACAGAATCCAAAGCAAGCTCCAGGCTCTGAGCTGTCAGCACAGGGCCCACACAGGGCTTGAACCCACAAACTGTGAGATCATGACCTGAGCTAAAGTCAGATGCCACCCAGGAGCCACCCAGGCACTCCAAATATATTCTTTTAAATATTTATTTATTTTGAGAGACAGAGCGCACACAAGTGGAGAAGGGGTAGAGAGAGAGAATCTCAAGCAGGACTGGGGACCGGGACTTGATCTCCAAATTATGAGATTACTTGAGTCAAAATCAAAAGTCAGATACTTAACTGACAATTTTCTTAAGATTTATACCCACCTGACTACGATGTTCAACAGAATTTAATTCTTTGCCAGTTTTAAGTTCCAAAGGCATTATCTTATATTTCGTTTTACATCCTCGATGTATTTTCACACCAACTGTGACATCTATTTTGCCTTTCAATCCAAACCTAGGGGACCAAATGCTTTCTTCAATATCCAATGAGTTTATGACTTCAATATTACATGCTGAATTATTATTACTACCATCACTTGGCCTAAAAAGCAAAACACAAAAATACTCAATTAGAACATGTGGCTCATTTCTCATATGCTGGCATTAACTGTACTGCACAACAGAGAATGTGGGGATGGAAAACCATCCACATACCTTTATAGCAGCCATTTTCAGAGTGTGGTTCCTAGACTAGCAGCATCAATATCACCTGGGAACTTGTTATAAAAGCAAATTCTCAGGCTCCACTCCAGGCCTACTCAATCAGAAACTCTGTAGGTGAAGCCCAGCCATTTGATTTACAAACTCTGCAAATGATCCTGATGAATGCTCAAGTTTGAGAATCACTATCCTATAGCATCTAATGTAATTTACATTTTCTTAATATTTATCATCTATCCTTTTCAGTTCATTCCTACTACAATCTTCCTAACTCAGGCCATTAATTCCTCAGTCCTAGATTGCTACAGAAATCTATTTGGACTACGGAAGCCACAATACCAATCTGAATATTCTGGTATAAAATTATTACTCTGATTAATGTAAAATGGCTTGCATGTGGTTGCACCCAGGGTAGCAAAAGTGTGCCCTTTTTAAAATTATTTTAATGTTTTATTTATTTTTGATACAGAAAGAAACAGAGCATGAGAGGGGGAAGGGCAGAGAGAGGGAGACACAGAACCTGAAGCAGGCTCCAGGCTCTGAGCTGTCAGCACAGAGCCCAAAGCAGACCTTGAACCCACAAACGTGAGATCATGACCTGAGCTGAAGTCGAAGGCTTAACCGACTGAGCCACCCAGGCGCCCCACATTTCCTAATTTTCTTTACTTAATCATTAAATGAATCCATCTCTGTCACTATCAATATTTAAAACTAAGTACTCAGCATTGTTGTTTATATTACAATAGGTTCTGAGTTTAATATCTTAACTGTTAAATAAGCCAAAAGCACAGGAAGGAGAAAAAAATGTCAAAGGAATTAGGCCATGAAGATAATTTTTAAAGTCTCTTATACTTTTCTTATCTAAGATTTACTTATTTTCAGAGCAGTAAATTATTCTGCAGGAGAAAAGTAAGATAAGCATTAACTTGTTAATCCTATTTTAAACCCAAAGCCAGAATAAGATATTAAATCGAATGGAAACCTTACACGAAAAGGAAAATTTTTCTAATAATAAAACATAGGGGCATCTAGGTGGCTCAGTCAGCTAAACAGCCTTGATTTTGGCTTAGGTCATGATCTTGAGGTTCATGGGTTCGAGCCCTATGTTGGGCTCTGCACTGGCAGCAGAGCCTGCTTGGGATTCTCTCTCTTCCCTTCTCTATGCTCCCTGCCGGCTTAAATACTCACTCACTCTCTCTCAAAAAAAAAACACAACTTTTTAAAGTATTTTAGATCATATAAAAATTGAGATTTTTATATGATAGCATTAGAATTATAATCATCAGAATACATGATTTAGTTGACTCTGGATTACTAATTTTATATTATTTATTTATACCCACAGCTATTTCTTAACAAATGAGAATATTTTTTAAGAGAAAAAAATGTCGCCTTCAGTAATTTTTTTAACCGTTTATGGATGCTTCAAATATAATCTCCAGGCATGTATGGAATTCAAGGAAGCTACAACTTATCTGAAATTTCTTAAATATTATTCTCTATCGAAATGTTACCTGATCGTGTTATTTATTCAAATATGCTCCTATGAAATAAAGCAAACTTCATTATTCACAAATTGTTACATATATACTTAATAGAAGATAGGTAATAAAACCGTTAGTGTTGCTAATAAAATTCATTCCCCTAGAAAAAAGACTAATGTGATTTTACACCTAGATCTGTAGAATAAATGAAAGTATTTCAATTTAACTACTGTGACTTTAATCAACATAATGCTGTAAATCTCCTTCGAGGACCTGATTAAGAATATGGTACCATGAAAATGAAGAAAATATACATTTATGTAACACCAATGGATGAGAAAGTTTGTCCCTTTAAATAACTTTTTTTTTTAACATTTTATTTATTTTTGAGAGACAGTATGATCAGGGGAGGGGCAGAGAAGGAGAGGGAGACAAAGAATCTGAAGCAGGCTCCAGGCTCTGAGCTGTTAGCACAGAGCCCGACAGGAGGTTCAAACCCACGAACCGTGAGATCATGACCTGAGCTGAAGACGGATGCTTAACCGACTGAACCATCCAGGCACCCCTTAAATAACTTTTAAAGGTCTCATTCTCAGGGTGCCTGGGTGGCTCAGTGGTTAAGCATCTGACTTTGGCTCAGGTCATGATCTCATGGCTCGTGGGTTCCAGCCCTGCATCAGGCTCTGTGCTGGCAGCTCTGAGCCTGGAGTCTGCTTCAGATTCTGTGTATCCTCCTCTCTCTGCTCCTCTCCTGCTCACAGTCTCTGTCTCTGTCCCTGTCTCTCTCTCTCTCAAAACAAACATTAAAAAATTAAAAAAATAAAATAAATAAAAGGTCTCATTTCTGTGCTAAATACTGAAGTTTTGTTGTTGTCGTTTTAAAGACTGGCTATAAACTGTTGGGAAAAGGACACTAGCTAAAATACAGAGGAGCGCCTCCTTCACAGACATGTAAGATTCCAATGGAATAATAAATCAAAGAAAAGTCTTGTACCAAAATATTGAGATGAGTACACTGGGCTGGGAATCTTGATTCCTCACTGTAGACGCAACTCCATCACTGGTTTTTCATATAAAACATGGACAACTCACACTACTCACTGGATCTCAATTTCCTTATATGAAATCTAAGACTTGATCTCAAAAATACATTTCAAGTGAAAGATGCCTCTGAATCCCACTCTTTCCCTGGCTTCCTGATATATTTCTTCCAGCTTACCAAATCCCCTGCTGGTCCATCCTAAGCTCCCTCAGCCTTTTTTGATGGAGTCTACCAGTCTCCCCCTGGATCCTACACACCACCCCCTTACCAGAATCCCATGCCTCTGCTGTTGCCTGTAGGTTTTCTCTAAGCAATGCCCTCCACTCCTATGTTTTCAACTACTAGCAACACAGAGTCCTTGGAGGGTTTTAGTCTCCCTGTAACACCAGTGCCTCGCACAACCCTGAGCACAGACACAGCTTATGGAATACATGTTTGCTGAATAGGTTAAATCCCTGAGTTTGTGAGAAAATGTCAGCTTATGACTGCAAAAACAATGAATAAGTTTTAACCAAGAGAAAAAAACGTGGAGATACAATGCTAAAACAAACATAAAAGAAAAGCTAATATCTGAAACAACCATGAAAATGGATATTCACCACAATTTTAATTTTCAAGCAAATTTAAAGGACTCCAAAATAAACAAGAAAGGAAAAGGCGTGTCGTGAGGGAGGGTAAATAAAGATAAAGAAACAATTAGGGGAACAATAGAAAACAAACATTAAGTTTGTAATTATTACAGAAAATCAAGAGAGACCAGAATGACAGAAATACTACAAAACAATGCAAGGAATCAAGAAAAGAATGACTACTTAATAAACAATTAGTTGTTTATCACAATTAAGACTAAAGCACCAAGATCCACGCTGTATTTAGACACAGGCAATCTTCTCCAAAGAAATAACAAGGAATGAACCATTTATAAATTTATTAAAAACCACCACAAGGTGAGGCCGAGGAAAGGGTGGGCGGGGTGGGGGATGCCTGGGTGTCTGACTTCAGCTCAGGTCACGATCTCACGGTGCACAAGTTGGAGCCTCACATCAGGCTGGCTGCACAGAGCCTGCTTTGGATCCTCCGTCCCCTTCTCTCTGCCCCTGCCCAGCTCGCACATGCTCTCTTTCTCAAAAATAAACAAACATTGAAAAAAAAAACCACTCTAAGGGGTGCCTGGGTGGCTCCATCAGTTAAGCATCTGACTCTTGATTTCAGCTACGGTCATGATCACAGAGTCATGGGCTCCGTGATTAGTGTGGAGCTGCTTAAGATTTTCTCTCTCCCTCTGCCCTTCTCCCAGGCTCAAGTGTGCTCTCTCTAAAAAAAAAAAAAAATTAACTTAATTTATATTTTACTTAATTTTATTTTAAAGTTTAATTTATAAATACATATTTTAAAATCAAAAAATAATAAAATAATGTAAAAATCTAAATCCTGGCAAAGTGTGGTGATGGTGCACAACTTTACAAATATACTGAAAGTCACTGAGCTATAAATAATAATAATAAATAAAAATAATTAAAATCCTACTGACAGATACAGGATTAAAAAAATTTTTTTTTATAATTGACCGATCTTATTATTTCTTTTCTACAAAAGCTTATTCTTAAATGTACAACGGGATCTAAGACAACACTTCATTCTAGCTATAGGTGGCTGTGGCAGGGAATCCAGAGGTTAAACGGGAATGGAATTAAAGATCACCATTGCCTCAGGCACAAGGGACGGCCTACTTTTTGCCAGATTTCTTCATTCCACCTGAGCCAGGGGGCCCTTCCCCCGGGGTCTTCGCTTTCTGTTTGTTTCTGCTTGAATGCCTTATCTTCCTCGTCCATCTCCTTGGCCTGCTTCCTGGGCTGCTTCAGGGGCTTCTTCTTGCCTCCTTCGCAGCCGCCCCTTCCCCAGACCCCACCACCAGAAGCAGGCTAAATTTTTTTTTAAGTTTATTTATTTTTGAGAAAGAAAGAGACACCGTGAACAAAGGAGGGGGAGTAAAAGGGAAGGAGAAAATCCCAAGCAGGCTTTGTGTGGTCAGCACGGAGCCCGGTGCAGGGCTTGAACTCATGAAACAGTGAGATCATGACCTGAATCCAAACCAAGAGTCAGAGGCTTAACCAACTGAGCCACCCCTAATTATTATTTACTCTTAGAGAGACAGAGTGCGTGCATATGTGCAAGCTGGAGAGGTACAGAAGGAATCTTTTTCTTTTTTTAAATGTTTATTTTGAAAGATAGTGCACTGAAGAGAGAACAGGGGAAGAACAGAGAGAGAGGAAGAGAAAATCCCAAGCAACCTCTGTGCTGCCTGACTTGGGGTTGGATCTCACAACTATGAGATGGTGACCTGAGCCAAAATCAAGAGTCTGTTTCTTAACCAACTGAGCCACCTAGGCACCCCAGATACAGGACATTTAAACATTACTAGCAACCTTCTAAACGGATTCTCAGAGAATTCTAGCAATATGGAAAAGGTTGTAAAATTTCTAAGTATCGTTGATGAAATAGTCCACTTCTGAGATTTCAATTCCAGGAAATAAGTGTTCTTCCACTAGTGTCTCCTCATTCCTTCTCCCGTACTCAAGACATAACTGACCTCTCCCATCTCTCAGGATGAATTTTGCCCTGGCTGTGGAACTCTCCCCATAAGCATATGAACACGTCATACCTCCTGTCTTCAAAACAGCAGCAAATCTCTCTTCAGCCCACATGAGCCTCTGGCTACCATCCCATTTCGGTGTGCTCTGATAGAACAACCTTTCCGTGTGGTTGTCTAACTCCCTGTCTCCAAATCCTCCTCTACCAGTCTCTCTTGGTGCCGTTCTAAACACATTTGCTCCCCCCTGGAATCACTGCTGACTATTCTTTCCCTCACGCTCCACATCCAATCCAAAACCTAGCAATTCCACCTCTCAAGTGTAACCAAAACCCAACCAATTCTCATCACTACCACAACTCTCACTGTGGTCTAAGCCACCAGTTTCCCTTACTTGAATTCTTGAAAGAGCCTCCACATTGGTCTACCTCTGCCCTCATCCTACAACATAGTCCCAAGAAAGCACCCAGAATGTTCCTTTTAAAAGTAAATCTGAGGGTCACCTGTGTGGCTCAATTAAGCGGCTGACTTCAGCTTAGGTCATGATCTCACAGTTCGTGGGTTCGAGCCCCACGTCAGGCTCTATGCTGACAGCTCAGAACCTGGAGCCTGCTTCAAATTCTATGTCTCCCTCTCTCTCTGCCCCTTCTCCGCTCACAGTCTGTGTCTCTCTCTTTCAAAAATAAACAAACATTGTGCTTGCTTTCGTAGCACATATACTAAAAAGATAAATAAATAAACATAAAAAAATTTTTTTTAAAAAGTAAATCTGAGCAACACATAAACTAGTACAGAGGTTAAGCCAAATCACTAAATTGTGATAAAATTGGGATTCACATCTGGGCTCAGTATGTACTTTTAATTAAAAAAAATTTTCTTGTTTATTTTTGAGAGAGAGAGAGAAAGAGAAAGTGCAAAAGGGGGAGGGGCAGAGAGAGGAGACACAAAATCTGAAGTAGGGTCCAGGCTGAGCTGTCAGCACAGAGCCTGATGCAGGGCTCAAACCCATAGAACCGCAAGATCATGACCTGAACTAAAGTCAGATGCTTAACCAACTAAGCCACCCAGTCACCACTGTTCTTTGAACCAGAAATCTCCAGAAAATAAATTGATCAAAGGAACTGACGGTTCCCAAGATTTCTGCTGAACAACTCTTAAACAAGTCATTCAGATCACAAAATGTCCTGAGATAAAATACTAAGAATATTGAGGGGGAAAAAAAAGGTTAAGAATATTGAGAAAAAGTTAAGAATATTTACATAAATGGTAGCCAACCCTATTAAAAAAATGTTGCTCATTTAGAAAAGAAAAAGTTAAATCAAAACCCTCTGTGCAAGCTCTCCAGTGGCTTCTCATCTAATCAGAAGAGCAGCCAAAGGAAAGCTACTTCTGCTCTTTCCAGTCTCGCTCTGCTCCCGCCGTCCAAGCAGGTGTGCATCAGCCAGACTTCTGCCGGGAATGCTCTTCCTGGAGACAGCTGCACAGCCACCTCCCTGATCTCCTTCAGGCTTCGTCTCCACCTGACTAGAGAGGCCTCCACCCATTCAGCGGAAACATGTCCCATCACCGCCACTACCAACGCCACTCTCCTTCTCACACTGCTCCACACCGCATGTGTCACAATCCAGCCCCCTGTTGTTTACTTGGGTCGTCTAAAGCACCATGAAGTCAGCTGCTTTTTCTTCATATGATAATCCCAGCACACAGAACATTACTTGGAACATATTAGGCACTCAATAAATATTTGTTGCATGAGTAAATAATAAAAGAGAAGTATTACCTATTAACCTATGTTAATGGTACCTTAAGGGGGAAAACAATAAAATACCAAATGCCCAACGGCGTTAAATGGTTAAACGCAGGATTTAAACATACAGCACAAATGCATAGGACAATCAACAGATGACATAGTACATATACACAGAAACATATATGAAATATGTTTATAAGTATTTATAAATTGGTTATTTGAAAAACATACTGACATAAAATTCAGAAGAGTTTATTATAGTGAAAATAGAATTTCTATTCATTCGATTATTTTTTGTTCTGGAAAGACTCAAAAATGTAATTTATAAAATAAATGAACAAAAAAGCTAGTTGTAATAACCCTTTTAAAACCCTTTAATTCAACATATAGAATAAAATTCTGGTCTGAACATATGAACACCATATAAACAAAATGAGTTTCTTACAGAGAGAGCTGCATCTGAGGACAGTCAGCTGAAATATATTTATGCATGAAATCTCCAGCCCATTTAGAAAATGAAGGAAGATACTCCTCTACTTCTTGTTTTATCTCATCTTGATTCAAATTTAAGCGATACCTGCCAAAATAAGAGATTAAACATGAAAGCATAAATATGAAAAAGGTAAATAAGGACAAAAACATCCAAATAAGCAACTTAAGATACCCATCAACTAATTAATGGATATATAATATGGTATATACATGGGGCACCTGGCTGGCTCAGTCATAGAACATGACTCTTGATCACAGGATCATGATTTCAAACCCCACAGTGGGGAGAGAGTTTACTTAAAAAATAAATAAAATAAAATATTTTTGGAGGGTATCTGGTGGCTCAATCGGATAAGCGTTTGATTTCAGCTCAGGTCATAATCTCAGGGTTCATGGGTTCAAGCCCCATTTGAGGCTCGATGCTATCAGTGCAGAGCCCACTTCAAATGCTCTGTCCTCCTTGCTCTCTGCCCTTCCCCCACTCATGTGTGTGTGTGTGTGTGTGTGTGTGTGTGTGTGTGTGTGTGTGTATATACACACACACACACACATATATACATATACATACACACACACACACACACACACACATATATATACACACACACTCTCTCTCTCTCTGGAATAAAGAGACATTAAAAAAATCTTTTTTTGATGTGGTATATATGTATGATGGAATAATACTCAACCTTAAAAAAAAGACAGCAGAACCCTCTGAGTCCTCCAAAAGAACTGGTTCAGCAGGGAAGACAAAATTAGCAACGCTAGCCCTGCCAAGATTGTATCTCCTGAGCATAGCAGCAACATCAAGCTGAAAAAGAAACTGAAATTCCTCAAGCCAGAGCAACTGCTAATACCAAAATACCCCAAATGATGACACATTCAGAATACCAGAGGCAAAGGTTATCCTTACAAAAGGCTGCTTGAAATCTGGCAACTTCCAGTTGATAAAAGATGTAGGTGAGAATGAGGGAAAACAAGGATTCATATATTGCCAGCAAAAATGTAAATTAGGACAATGCATATACAGAACAATTTGGCAATAATTATCAAAATGTTATTTATTTTGGGGGCGCATGGGTGGCTCAGTTGGTTAAGCTCTAGTCAGGATCTCATGGCTCGTGAGTTCAAGCCTCATGTAGGGCTCTTCTGACAGCTCAGAGCCTGGAGCCTCCTTCAGATTCTGCGTCTCCCTCCTTTCTGCCCCTCCCCTGCTCAAGCTCTGTCTCTCTCCTTCAAAATGAAATAAATATTTTAAAAAAATTTTTTAATGTTTATTTTTTAAATTTTTATTTATTTAAGTAATCTCTACACTAAAAGTGGGGCTCAAATTCACAACCCCAAGATCAACAGTCACATGCTCTTCCAACTGAACCAGCCAGGCTCAATATTCAAAGTACTAGCTGTACTCAGACGAAATCCTGTCCTGGAGGGGAAAAATGGTATGAAGGACATTATTGAACAACAATGTGGACAGATTAAACAAAAATATTCTACCAATATTAAATTTCCTGAAGTTGACACCATGCTGCAATTACATAAAAGAAAAGCCTATTCTTAGGAAACACACACTATACATCACGATTTTTTAACTCAGGGGCATAAGCCCTGAGCCCAACTGGCTCATCATTAGTGACAACGAGCCATGGGCAAAATCCTTTGCTAGCAGGAAGCTGCCACACCAAGCACTTGGCCCCTTACCCAGCCATCGAACCTCACCACGTGCCTGGCCCCAACCACCAGAGAGTGTGGGGAGTAAAGGCCAAAAGGCAAGGTGAGGAAGATCAGCTCTGACCATTGCAATGGGCCCCTGAGCCCACAGGGCATGCCAGGATGTCCAGGGCTCTGCTCACCCTGTTCTACGGCTTGTGCCTTCATGGTATACAGCCCGTTGTATATACTATGAAGTACACTACTCAACCTTAGGAGAAAAATCTACACATACACACACACATTCAGCAGATGAATCCAAGTAAATAGTACGAGTATTGTCTGCACTAATCTTGCAACTTTTCTCTAAACTTGAGGTTATTTCCAAATAAAAAACATTTTTTAATGTTTTAAGTGTATATATTCTGTGGCCCAACAAATTCCACTTCTAAGTATTCAACTCAATATATGCCTCACAGGTATGAAATAAAAGATGTATAAAGATATTTCTTGGGGCACCTGGGTGGCTCAGTTGGTTAAGTGTCTGACTTATGCACAGGTCATGATCTCGCAGTTCAGGAGTTCAAGCCCCGTGTCAGGCTCTGTGCTGACAGCTCAGAGCCTGGAGCCTCCTATGGATTCTGTGTCTCCATCTCTCTCTGCCCCTTCCCCACTTGTGCTCTGTCTCTCCATCTCTTTCAAAAATAAATAAACATTAAAAAAAATTTTTTTTAAAGATATTTCTTAGCGGTTCCTGGCTGACTCAGTCAGTAAAGCATGCAACTCTTATTAAACTCCATGGTAGTGAGTTCAAGCCCTGCATTGGGTGTGGAGCCTACTTAAAATAATCTTGAGGCGCCTCAGTGGTTCAGTCAGTTGAGCGTCTGACTTTGGTTCAGGTCATGAACCCACAGTTTGTGGGTTCAAGCACCATGTCAGGCTTTGTACTGACAGTGCAGAGCCTGCTTCAGATTCTCTGTCTCCCTCTCTCTCTGCCCTTCCCCCGCTCAAGCTCTCTCTCTCTCTCTCTCTCAAAAATAAACATTAAAGAAAATGTTTTTTAAATATTTTTTAAAAAGATCTCTCTTATATGATTGCTAATAAAGGCAAAGATTGAAATGCCAAGGAGATACTTAAATTAATTATAGTACCTCCATACAACGAAACATTATGCCATTATTAATTAAAAATCAGACAGCTTGGTCAGTACTGATATGGAATGATCAGCAAGATTTAATCTTTAAGTATACAACAATATCCATGGTATTCTACAATCTACCTAACAAAAAATGTATAGGTGTGGATACACACACTCACACACACACAAACACAGAGTCACACATTAATGTTTGAAATCTCTGTGAAAGGACATAAAAGAAAGTGATAACAATGGTTGTCTTTAGGGAAAGAAACTAGGTACATGCAGGATACAGAGAGAAAGGACTTACTTTTTACCATATACCCTTGTACTATTACAATATGTATACACAAATTTATAACCTTTTTAGAAATAATAACTTATTTAAAATAATGCCTGCACAATTTGGTAATTGTATCCCTTTTTTTTCAATTATTCTTTAATTTTTTCTAATGTTTATTTTTGAGAGAGAAAGAGAGAGAGAATACGTGTGGGGATGGAGCAGAGAGAGGAGGAGACACAGAATCCAAAGCAGGCTCCAGGCTCTGAGCTGTCAGCACAGAGCCTGACCCATGAGATAGTGACCTGAGCTCAAGTCAGAAACTTAAACGACTGACCCACCCAGATGCCCCTGGGTAATCTTTGCCTCAGTAACTTTCTCTAACCATCTTGGATTATATATCATAATCTCCATACGCAGATTCTTTCAAGTGTTTTATTTCTTTCAGAGCAGGACTCTAAAATCTCCAAACCAGTTCATACTCATTATTTAATTCCTTCTGCATTTAAATCTCCCTTTTTACCCAAAACCATAAAATGCTAGGAATAAACCTAAACAAAGAGTTAAAAAATCTATACAATGAAAACTATAGAAAGCTTATGAAAGAGACCGAAGAAGACACCAAAAAAATGGAAAAATAGTCCATGCTCATGGATTGGAGGAATACTGTTCAAATGCCAATACTGCCCAAACCAATCTACATATTCAATTCAATCCCTATCAAAATAACACCAGCAATCTTCACAGAGCTAGAATAAACAATCCTAAAATTTATATGGAACTAGAAAAGATCCCAAATAGCCAAAACAATCTTGAAAAAGAAAACCAAAGCTGGAGACATCACAACTCTGGACTTCAAGCTGTATTGTGAAGCTATAATCATCAAGACAATACGGTACTCGCACAAAAAAAGACGACACGTAGATCAACGGAACAGAATAGAGAACCCAGAATTGGACCCACGAATGTATGGCCAACTAATCTTTGACAAAGCAGGAAAGAGTATCCAATGGAATAAAGACAGTCTCTTCAGCAAACGGTGTTGAGAAAACTGGACAGAGACATGCAGAATGAACATGGACCAGTTTCTTACACCATACACAAAAATAAACTTCAAAGTGGATGAAAGACGTTGGGGCGTCTGGGTGGCTCAGTCGGTTAGGCGTCCGACTTCAGCTCAGGTCATGATCTCACCGCTCGTGGGTTCAGCCCTGCATTGGGCTCTGTGCTGACAGCTCAGAACCTGAATTCTGCTTCAGATTCTGTGTCTCCTTCTCTCTCTGCCCCTCCTCTGCTCACACTTTATCTCTCTCTCAAAAATGAATAAATGTTAAAAAAAAAAAAAAATCAAAGTGGATGAAAGACCTAACCATATGACAGAAAGCCATCAAAATCCTACAGAAGAAAAAAGGCAACAACCTCTTTGACCTCAGCCACAGCAACTTCTTACTTGACAAGTCTCCAAAGGCAAGGGAAACAAAAGCAAAAATGAACTACTGGGACCTCATCAAGATAAAAACCTTTTGCACAGCAAAGAAAACAATCAGCAAAACAAAAGTCAACTGACAGAATGGGAAAATATATTTGCAAATGACGTGTCAGATAAATGGTTAGTATCCAAAGCCTATAAAGAACTTACCAACTCAATAACCAAAAAACAAATAATCCAATGAAGAAATGAGCAAAACACACATATAGACACTTTCCCAAAGAGGACATCTAGATGGCTAACAGACAAACGAAAAGATGCTCAACATCACTCATCATCAGGGACATACAAAAAGGAAAAAAAAAGGCACTATGGTTTCCTGCTTGCTCACTTCCTAAGACGTTTTTTAATGTTTATTTACTTTTGAGAGAGAGACAGAGAGACAGAGCACGAGCAGGGGAGGGGCACAGAGAGAGAGAGGAAGATCAGCACAGAGCCCAACGCAGGACCTGACCTCATGATCTGAGCCGAAGTCGGACACCCAACCGACTGAGCCACCCAGGTGCCCCTCCTAAAACCCTTTAATCCCAAGAAGCACCTGATTTGTTGTGAGGACACATCAGACAGTGCTAGAGAGGCTCACGTGGCAAGAAAAGGAGGCATCGTGACTATAACAGTCAGCTAGAACTGCAGCCTCGTGACAACAGTCATGTGAGTGCATCATCATGGAAGCAGATCCTCCCTTCAGATGACGGCAGCTCCATGTGGGAGACACATGGGAGACTGAGCCGGAAGCATCCAGCTAAACCACCTCTCAAGTCCTAACATACAGAAACTACGAAGTAATAGATTAGGTACTGGTCATTTAAAGCCACTAAGTTTTGAGGTGATTTATTTCAGGGAAATAATCTATTCAACACACAATAAGGCATCACTGTATATTGATTAGGATATGATAAAAAAAGTTTAAAACTCTGAAATGCAAAAAACAAGTGTTGGCAAGGATGCGGAAACAACAACCAAAAAACTCTGTTGCACTGTTGGTGGGAATGCAAACTGGTGCAGTCACTACGGAAAACAGTATGGAGGCTCCTTAAAAAATTAAAAATAGAATTACTCTTTGATCCATTAATCACACTACTGGGCATTTACCCCCAAGAATATAAAAACACTAATTTGAAAGGATTTATGCACTGCCTATGTTTATAGCAGCATTATTTACAATAGCCAAATTACAGAAGCAGCCCAAGTGTCCATTGACAGATGAATGGATAAAGATGTGATACACACACACACGCACGTATAATGGGATATTACTCAGCCATAAAAAAAATGAAATCTTGCTGTCTGGAACAACATGGATAGCTCTAGAGAGTACAATACTAAGTGAAGTAAGTCCGTTACAGAAAGACAAATACCATATGATTTCCCGCATATGTAGAATTTAAGAAACAAAACAAATGAATAAGAAACAAAGAAAAGAGACAAACAAAAACATAGACTCTTAACTATAGAAAACAGAGGGTTACCAATGGCCCTGGATGGTGGAATGGTAAAACAGGTGAAGGAGATTAAGTGTACACTTGTGATGAGCACAGAGTAATATACAGAATTGCTGAATCACTATCCCGTACACCTGAAACTAATATAACACTATATGTTAACTATAATGGAATTATAACTTTTACCTTAATTTAAAAAATAAGTTTCTAATTTCTAATTTTAAAAAAGCAAAATGGGGCGCCTGGTTGGCTTAGTCAGTTAACTATTCCACTCTCGATTTCAGCTCAGGTCATGATCTCACAGTTTGTGAGTTCAAGCCCTGCATCAGGCTCTGTGTTGACAGCATAGAACCTGCTTGGGAATCTCTCTCTCCCTCTCTCTCTGCCCCTCCCCTTCTCATGCACACACACACACTCTCTTTCTCTCTCAAAATAAATGAATAAACCTTAAAAATTAAAAAAGCAAAATATAAATAACACCTGTGTTTTACGGAACTGCAAAGTGGCAAATAAGGCAATAAACAGAACTCTTAAAGCAAAAGCTTTTTGAAATCTACTCATATTCTGAATGCCATGCCATGTAGTCATGACCAAGGGACAACTTATCTGTGTTTCTGTTTCTTTTGGTTGCTATGAGATTATATAAGACGTCTAAAGGCACGGAACACAGTGCCAGACACATGTCAGGGATCTCAAATGTTTTTTAGGGCAGTAGGTCACATGTCATTAGTAAATACATTGTGTGGCATTTTGGTACACACTTTCTCCATGTAAACAGCGAAACAGGATTACATCTGTCAACTAGTGTGGAAATAAAAATTACCACTAATAGAAATACTTTTGTGAAAAAAGATGGTCTGCAATAGGAGTGACGACAGACACAGCAGGATATGCCAACTGCGCTGCATGTAGTCACTAATAAAATGCCAACAATTAGCCATTTGTGGGTTTATGTTATGTTCTCTCCACTGTCACAAAAGTCTACAAAATAAGACTTATTGCCTTTTTCAAAACTTTTCAAAAATAGCAACCTGTTCAATCCTAAAACCAGCAATGCCAGAATGTAAGACTAGATCCATCTGATTCCCAAACCCATAAAATTTTCAGTATGTCACGTAACTAGAAGGCAAACATTTTTTACACTCTCTGAGAACAGCTGAAGAATCTAATGCACACATGTACAGAATATTCAAATATGTTTAGCACAAGAGTTTCTACTCTGCAATTTCCGAAGCTCTTCACAGAACTGCAGTGGGGTATTATACAACCCTGGGATCTATACACTAGTATAACTCTGATTTATATTTAACAGCCTACTAGCCAAATACCTTCTAAATTCCAGGAATAGATTTTATAATAGAATTGTACCTACAGCATGTCTCGTACTACTTACATTTCCTTCAGATGCTTTATTTCTTGAATAGTTTGAAGAGCATATTCTTGTAGTTTTTCTGGGGCAAAGCTAGTGCTTATTGCTTTTTGAAATACTTCATGAAGAACTGTACCAATCAACATTTGACGTGTGGCTGGATTAGAGCTCTATTAAAAAAAATCATAGACATTTTATTTCACATTATTAATACACATGATCTCATATTTATTACCTAACCTATTTTAACTACCAGAGCCAAACTGCACTAGTGAGACAAGTGCTAAAATATTAAACAGTTTTTATTCTAGCAAGTAAAATTACAAATGACTTTCACTTTCTTCTATTCTGAATTACCCGAATTATATTACAAGCACATTATTTTTAAAGAAAATCAGTAGTTTCCACTTTGAAAATTTTTTAATTTTTTTTTTAATTTTTTTTTTAAATGTTTTTATTTATTACTGAGACAGAGAGAAACAGAGTGTAAGTGGGGGTAGGGGCAGAGAGAGCGAGGGAGACACAGAATCAGAAGCAGGCTCCAGGCTCTGAGCTGACAGCCTGATGCAGGGCTCAAACACACCAACTGTGAGATCATGACCTGAGCTGAAGTCAGCCACTTAACCGACTGAGCCACCCAGGCGTCCCTGCACTGTGAAAATATTAAAAACAACCTATATGATAAAGGTACCATGTATTCTCAAATACTTAATATATTCTTTTCTAATTTCACTTTATAATCTACCCAAATAAAATGCAGTAAAGCCATGGCTCATAAACTCATGTAAGTAAAAGACATTATTCAAACATAAAATTTACATTTACAGCATAGATTTTTTTTGACATGTTCCCTCACTCAAAAAGAAATAGTATTTAAATAAAGAAAAGGGTGCCTGGGAGGCTCAGTCAGTTGAGCGTCTAACTTCAGCTCAAGTCATGATCTTACAGTTCGTGGGCTCTGTGCTGACAGCTCAGAACCTGGAGCCTGCTTTGGATTCTGTGTGTGTCTCTCTCTCTGCCCTACCTCACTCATGCTCTGTCTTTCTCAAAAATAAACAAACATTTAAAAAAAAATTTTTAAGCAGAAATGAAAAAAAAAGACACATTATTTCTCAATTAACCCTTTTCTTAGCCTAGACCTTCCCCTTAAAGCTATCGAAAAACTAGATAAAGTCCACCAAAACATGCTTCAGGAATTTTAAAAATTAATTTACAGAAGGACTCTCTGTACTATTTATGCAAGTTTTTTACAAGTCTAAGAGAACTACAAAATAAAAAGCTTTTAAAACAATTTTCGTTTTCTACATACATATAAATTGTATAATTTTTAAAATACACTGAAAGAGGAAACTCTTAACAAATAAAAAACCCAGGTTCTTCAATAAATGGTACCGAAACAAAGAGGGTGAGAATAGGCAGAACTAATATATTAAAACAAACTTAGGAGACATATCAAAATATAAATCAAAGACTCTGTTTCGGGGTGCCTGGCTGCCTCTGTCGGTAAAGCACATGACTCTTGATCTCGGGGTTGTAGGTTCAAGCCCCACACTGGGTACAGAGATTACTTAAAAATAAAATCTTTAAAAAAAAAATCTTGTTTGGAATCTGATTCTAACAAACCAACTGAATAAAAAACTATTTTCTATTAAAGACATTATACAGAAATAATGGGACATTATCTGGGCATTATAAATTGGGCATTATATTAATTAAAAGAAATACTTTTAATTTTATAGCATATGAAAAAGATATATTTACATTTTTAAAAGATCCTCCACCTTCATTTACATGCTAATATAATGTCTGAGAACAGCCAAATGGGTACACGGGAATTATAATCATCTATTTGTTTATGTTTAAAATTTTCCAGAGTATTTTTTAGGAGAGATGGTCAGATTTATTTTTAGTTTACTGGAAATCACATGAAGCCAAGTTTGGAAATGCCTAGATGCATTAAATAAAAAATATCATCACTTACATTACTTGCTTTTATCATTAGAATTAATTATTTTGTTAAGTGTTGATCAAGATTCAAAGAATTCAGGCACCTGAACTTGAGTCCTAGCACTGCCACTTACTAACTACAGTAACTCTGGGCGAGTCATTTAACCCCTCTGAGCCTGATTGTTCTCATCTGTAAAATGCAGCTGATTATTACCATCTACCTCACAGGAATGTTGTGAGGAGTAAATGAAGAGTATAAAAGTGCTCTGTAAACTCTAAGACCCTGCAGAAACATTAGCTGTTAATATTATTCACCCTAGGAGTGCCTAGGTGGCTCAGTCAGTTAAGCGTCCGGCTTCAGCTCAGGTCATGATCTCACAGTGCATGGGTTTGAGCCCCATGTCGAGCTCTGTGCTGACAGCTCAGAGCCTGGAGCCTGTCTTCGGACTCCATGCCTTCTTCTCTCTCTGACTTTCTCTTGCTTGTGCTGTCTCTCTCTCACAAATAAATAAAAACATTTTTAAAAAATTTAAAAAATGTATTCCTCACCCTAAAAGTTTCACTCAGGACAGCTCTTCTCATACATCGAATACTACTGGCGATGCTTGTGCCAGAAATCAGCATGTCTGGATATAGAATCAAATATCCAAAATCTTCATCTATTATCCAAGTATCAGATATGCAGTCTCCCTCCAAATGAATGATGTCCCCTGGCCCCACTGGTACAGAGCACCTAAAAATAAAGCAAAACATACATAGTGTAGGTTCCTACATTTAAACATATTCAGGAAGCTTCAAAAAGCAAATGAATATTTTATCTGAAGGAATAGTATTTGTAAATTTGAGTCTTTCAAAATAATTTAATACTAGGATGCAGTCTTCTGAATCAATCCTAGTCACTCTACTCCTTTCTACCTTTGCAATACAACTGAAAACACTCAGGGGTCTTCCTTAAATACCAAAAAGGAAAACTGCTTAGTGTTAGCATCATCTACTACAAAAGCTATCATATCTTTAATAGTGTTAATACATAGTCCAATTATGGATTAGCTTATTTCAATAATAATTCTCTCATTCTGGAGATTTCTAGCATTTCTACAGTTTCTGTAAGTGTTGAGACATGAAGCCAAACCCAATGTGTTAAGAATAAAAACATACTGGAGCGCCTGGGTGGCACAGTTGGTTAAGCGTCTAACTCAATTTTGGTTCAACCTCATGAACCGTGAGATTGAGCCCTGATTTGGGGCTCCAGAATGGAGCCTGCTTGGGATTCTCTCTCCTCTCTCTCTGTTCTTCTCTCAAGCTCATGCACACACACAGCCTCTCTCAAAATAAATGAATCAACATTAAAAAAAAAAAAGAATAAAATCACTTTATCATTCTTATCTAGACAAAGAGCCTAAATAGACAAAATTAGACCTCCGCTTTCTCTGAACTTCCCCTTCACCCCTCACATGCCAACCATACTTTGCTTGAGTAGAGAAACCTAGGGCTTCAAAATGTTCTTATGCTGTAATTAATTTTATTCTTAGTGAAAATAATTATGAGTCTTAAGCTGCAATCTTAAAAAGGATTGGGAAATTTTGGAAGTAGTCATTTAATAAGGCCCCTGGTAGTTAGTTTTTTTTTTTTTTTTAATGTTTATTTTTGAGAAAGAGAGACAGAGCGAGAGTGTGGTAGGGGCAGAGAGAGAGAGGGAGACACAGAATCTGAAGCAGGCTCCAGGCTCTGAGCTGTCAGCACAGAGCCTGACAGGGGCTAGAACTCACGAATCCTGGGCCTAATCATGAGATAAGCCTAAGTTGGACACTTAACCAAATGAGCCACCCAGGTTACCCCGTAGCTAACTTTCAAATGACAATAAAGACCAAGTTTTAGAATAAGGACTTTGAGATGCTGAGGTAATAAACAAAATGTTTACACAGAATTAATTCATATTCATATCTACTCCCTTAAGACTCTCAAGCCAGATCAGTGCTCAAAGTCACACAAAAAATTACCAGTCATTCCTAAGGATACACAGTTCCTTATGTTCTAGTGACTGAGAAGCAGTGATGATTAGGTGCTTTTCATGGTTTCCTTCTTCATTCTGTACAGTGTTGACTGCTAATACCAGGTACCGGTTATCCATTCCTCGGCTCAGCACTGTTTTAGAACAGGAGGCTTCCACTTTCTTCTGAAATCTAAAGCATACACAAACAAAACTGCTGTAGCATGAAATAAGAAGCGAGCCAACTTCCTTTATCTACAAACCAACCTTCTAGTTTTCTAGGTTTGTTTCTTCTAGAAAGTTTATCACAATGACCATTAGCTAAAATAGGCAAAAATTAAGAGAGCAAGGACAGAGCAGAATTTCTGTTATAAAACTTCCCCAAAGTAAGGCCATTTAAAACATGCTGTAATACAAATTATCCCAAATACTGGATCAGTTCTCAGGAGCTCTGTGAGACATCCATGATTGTGAGGATTAAGGATAAATTGAGAAATATCAAATAACAAATTCCTACCACTGGTGCAAACCCTCCGAAAGTACAAGTAAAAAGAAATGTCTTGTACACTATCTTTTTTGTAAATGAAAGGTATTGTTCGGGAAAACCATAGTGTGGGTGGTTTGCTGAAGTCCTACCTTGAGCCACAGTATTATACTAATCTTTAGGAGCCTACTTAGAAATCATCTAGTCCAACCTACTATTTAATGAAGAAAATCTTTCTGTAAAAGTGTGACACTAGCACCTACTTCCTAAAGAAAAGCAAGCTTAATACCTGTCACATTAGTTCATTCATACAGTAACTCAACTCAGGAACTTCTCATTTATAATTGGCAAGTCAACTGCACAAAACTTTTATCCATTGATGCTAGCTGCCTGAAAAGTATGCAGAATTGCTCTAACAACTCTAGAAAATATTAAGTCCCTCTTTAGCCTTTCCAGTTTGATTGCAGTCTTTATTAGTGACAGTCCAAAGTCATTACCTCTCTAATTATAACACCAAATATCTTCCGTACTACCCTAAAATTTAGCTTTGCCACCCAGCCCTAGACTCTTATTTGTAAACGCCTCATTCAACTGCTCCAGGAAGCCTCAGGCTGTGAAATTCCCAAGAGTCAGTTGGGACGCCTTAAGGATCTCGCAAAGGTATTGCTGATCAAAACCCAAAACGCAAAACATCCGTCAAAAATAATTATCATTATTATCAGCTGAAAATAATTCCACGCCATGACTGTGGGTCAAGTTGTCCTGACTATTTAGTTCAAGTAGAGATGCAGAGTTCTCCGTGGGATAAGTTTCTCCAATACACCTCGAGAAAAGCATCTAGCAGTTGCAATTTCCCTTTAATAAAGCTAGTTTAAGGTTGTGGCACTCCCCGACTGCGGACACAAATGAACTATTGAGTGAGCAGTCTTCGGGCTCTGGCACAAGTGCGGCCGCAAAGAGAACCCTGTGAAACAGACCCCAGCTCGGGAAACTCGTCGGGCGCCCTGGGGCCCGAACGGGGTCATTTTATGCCGAGCCCGGCTCCCGGGAGGCGTGGGCGCCGCCTCTCCCGCTCATTTCTTTCAAATCTCCCGCCTTGCTCCCTGAACCTCCCAGCGCTCCACTCACATCTCCGCCGGCGGACGAGCCTCTTCCCCGAGACTTTCCTTCAACAGCTCCAGTTCTTCCAGCTGCAACATCTCGGGCACAGACACTAACAGTCACCCGTTAAAACCTGGACACCGAGGACCTTAGAGAAGAAAAAGAAGCGCGAGTCCGAGAGGCGCCGCGCGCATGCGCATGCACGCCGCAGACCCAAGTGACCTGCGCGAAGCAGCCCCTCCCTCCCAGCCCGCACGTTCCACGTAGAGCGCTGCCCCTAGCGGGAAATGTTTTTCTTTTTCTTATAAAAAAGTTTTTAATGTTTTTAATTTATTTTTGAGAGACAGAAGGAGACAGCGGGAGCAGGATAGGGTCAGAGAGAGAGGGAGACACAGTTTCTGAAGACAGGCTCCAGGCTCTGAGCTAGCTGTCAGCGCAGAGACCAACGTGGGGCTCGAACCCACAAACTGTGAGATCATGACCTGAGCAGAAGCCGGATGCTTAACCGACTGAGCCACCCAGGTGCCGCTGGGGGGGGGAATCTTAAGAGATCCTTGAACTCTTGCTTTAGCGTTTGGAAACCAGGGAGCTTTAGTAATCTGGCCTAGGCCAAATATTCCGCATTTTCTCTATATACGCCAACCCATGCTCAACATACACTCTTAGAACAGAACCAATTACCCAAACCCAGGTGCCGCTTGTTAGCGTGCAGAATTTTCCATTCTTTAGGGAAACGACCTTGCCTCCCTTTTTTTCTGGAAAATTGAGAACAGAAACCAGATAGGAATGTCCTCATGATGTCACGACTAAATCTACCAAGAACTAATATCCGTACTTGTTTTATATCCTCTTTACACTTCTTTCAACAGTGGACAAAGTCCCACTGATGAATGAGCAATCCTCCTTATACTCATTCTTCGGCTATTCCCTCATTCTCGTGTATCATCAATGTGGCCCTCACTAGTGGGTTCCTCCCAGACTTGTAATGTGGCCCAGGGTCTCCCACCGTTAAAAGATGTTACCTTGGGGGGCCTGGGTGGCTCCCTCAGTTGAGTTTCTGAATTTGGCTAAGGTCCTGATCTTTCTGTTAGTGAGTTAGAGGCCCTGCATTGGACTCTCTGCTGTTCAGGAAGAGTCTGCTTTGGATCCTCTGTTCCGACCCCCACTCCTCCACCTCTCTCTGCCACTTCCTTGCTGGTTCTCTCTATCTCAAAATAAATAAATGTTTAAAATTAAATAAATCAATCAATAGAAGATGTTACCTTGATGGATTTACTCCATCTCTCTCTTGGTCACTCTGAGAGCAAAACTTTTTCTTTTCAGTAATGCATACACCTAACATGGGGCTTGAACTTACAACTTTAAAGAGTCACTGGCTCCACTGAGCCAGCCAAGTGCACCCATCATCCAATTTTAAAATAAACTTTATAAGGGGGGCCTGGGTAGCTCTGTGGGTTAAGCTTCTGACTTCAGCTCAGGTCATGATCTCCGGATTCATGAGTTGGAGCCCCAAGTCAGACTCTGTGCTGACAACTCAGCCTGGAACCTGCTTCTGATTCTGTGTCTCCCTCTCTCTCTGCCTCTCTCTCTCTCTCAAATAAAAATAAACATTAAAAAAATAATAAAATAATCTTTATGGGGTAACTCAGTGGATTAAGCATCTGATTCTTGATTTTGGCTCAGGTCATGATCTCAGAGTTCTTGAGTTTGAGCCTTGCATGGGGCTCCCAGTTAAAAGCATGTCTCTCTCTCTCTCTTTCTCTCTCTCTCTGCCCCTACCCTACTCTTAATTTTAAAAAATTAAAAAAATCTTTATCAAAATTTGTCTTTTATATTCATGTTTATGCATACAAAAATTATGAGAAATTTCTTAGAAAAAAAGAAAAGGCTTCCCTGTAATAGATACAGATTTTCTTTTTTATTATGTCTATTTTTGAGGGAGAGAGGCAGAGAGAGAGAGAGAATGAACAGGGGAGGGGCAGAGAGAGAGAGGGAGACACAGAATCTGAAGCCCCATGCAGGGCTCAAACTCACGAACTATGAGATCATAACCTGAGCCCAAGTCACCAGGTGCCACAACACATACAGATTTTCTACCTGTGACACCACACTCATCTGGTTTTTCTCCAACCTCACAGGCCCTCTTCAATCTCCTATATTTTCTCTTCATTTACTGCCCAATATCTATTTTTATTAAATATGCCACTTTATTTTTTTAACATTTATTTGTTTTTGAGAAAGAGACAGACACACACACAGAAGGTGAGCAAGGGAGGGTCAGAGAGAGAGGGAGACACAGAATCAGAAACAGGCTCCAGGCTCTGAGCTGTCAGCACAGAGCCTGACATGGGACTTGAACCCATGAACTGTGAGATCATGACCTGAGCTGAAGTCAGCCGCTCAACTGACTGAGCCACCAGGTGCCCATCTGCCCAATCTCTAAATGTTGAAAGTCCTTCGAGTTCAGTTTCTAGGCATATTTTTCTGACTACCAGCTCCCTAGGTTTTTTCAAACATTCTCATGGCTTTATTTTTATTATTATTTTTTATTTTCATGGCTTTAAATACCATATCTATTCTGCCAATTCTCAAATTCAGGTGTACAGACAAGGCTTTTCCTCTGAATTAAAAAACACAACTGCTACTTGATATCTACACTTAGAAATATTGAGGGGGGTGCATCTTTAATTATAACATGACGAAAATGGAATTTTTAATTTTCTTGACAGACCTATTATTCTTCTCAGTAATAGCACTATTTACCCAAAAGACAAGGCCAGAAACACAGAAGTCATCTTGATTCTTTTCTGTTACTGCTTACATCCAATCCATAGGCAGACGCATAGATTCAACTTCTAAAACTATCTTAAATCTCTCCATTCCTTTCATCTCCATTGTCACTACCCTATCATTATCTCTATCACAGAAAACTGCAACACAGTTTTGTTTTGTTTTTTGAGTTTATTTATTTTGAGAGAGAGGGAATGCATGCATGCACATCGTGGAGGGGCAGAGATTTTATTTTTAAGTAATCTCTATACCCAACATGGTGCTGGAACTTGCAACCCTGAGATCAAGAGTCACTCTTCTGACTGAGCCAGCCAGGTGCCCCGGTCTCTTCTGTTCTAATGTGATTGTTGTAGGGTTTTTTGTTTGTTTGATTTTTTTAATTTGCGAGAGAGTGTTTGAGTCAGGGGAGGGGTGTAGAGAAAGAGAGTGAGAGAGAGACTCCCAAGCAGGCCCCACACTCAGCATGGGGCCAGAAGTGGGACACAACCCTGGGACAATGACCTAAGCCAAAATCAAGAGTCAAGTGATCAACTGACTGAGCCACACAGGTGCCCCTAAAGTGATTAGTTTTTATAATGAATCAATGGTCAATTTTGCTAAGTACTTTTTCTGCATCTACTGAAGGATCATGTGCACTTTCCTCCTTATTCTGTTATTATTGGAAATTACGCTACTCACTTTAGACTATTAAACAATTTGGCAATCCTAGGATAAACTCAGTAATGAAATAATAAACTTTTTATGTATTGCGGGATTTGATTTACTAATATGTTGACTACTTTATTTTTCATTTGTTTATTAAATTTTATTTTTAATTTTTTTAATGTGTATTTATTTTTGAAAGAGAGAGTGACTGGGGGATGGACAGAGAAAGGCAGACATAGCTCTAGGCTCTGAGCTGTCAGCACAGAGCCCAACATGGGGATCAAACTCACGAACCATGAGATTATAACTTGAGATGAAGTCTGACACTTAACTGACTGAGACACCCAGGAGCCCCTGTTTTCTTTTTTTAAAGTAATCTCGGGGGCACCTGAGTGGCTCAGTCGGTTGAGCGTCCGGCTTCAGCTCAGGTCATGATCTCATAGTTCGTGGGTTCAAGCCCCGCATTAGGCTCTGTGCTGACAGCTAGCTCAGAGCCTGGAGCCTGCTTCGGATTCTGTGTCTCCCTCTCGTTCTGACCCTCCCCTGCTCATGCTGTCTCTGTCTCTCAAAAATACATAAAAAACATTAAAAAAAATTTAAAGTAATCTCTACACCCAACTCATTACCCCAAGATCAAGAGTCACATGCTTTTATTGGCTGAGTCATTCAGATGCCCCAATTTGATAATATGTTGTTAAGGATTTCCCCTCTTTGCTTTTGAAAGATACTGGTCTATAATTTTCTTGTAACAACTTTGTCAGGTTTGAATATCAAAGTTATGCTGGCATCATAACATGAGTTGAGAAATGCTCTTTGTCTTCTAATTTCCAAAAGTTTGTAAATTATTTCTTTCTTAGATATTCATTAAAATTCACATCTGAGCCTGGAATTCCTTTTTTCTTTTTTTTAAGGTTTTCTTTTTTTATATAAATAATCTCTACACTCAGAATAAGGCTTGAACCCACCACCCCAAGATCAAGAGTTGCACATTCCACTGACTGAGCCAGCCAGGCACCTGTAGCCTGGAGTCTCCTTGTAAAAGAATTTTTGATAAATACAATTTTTAAAATTTGTTATGCAGATTTTTTGTTTCCTCTATGGTAGTTTTGGTGTGATTTTCAAGGCATCTGTCCATTTCACCTAAATTGTTAAATTCCTTGGCAAAGAGTTATTTAGGAATTCCTTATTATCTTTTTAATATTCATAGGATCCCTAGTGATGTCCTCTTTTTAATTCTTTATTTTAAAATTCTTTGAGTTTTTTAATGTTTTTTTTTTAATTTTTTTGGTTTTTATTTATTTTTGAGAGACTGAGAGAGATAGCACAAGAAGAGAGAGGGAGACACAGAATCTGAACCAGGCTCCAGGTGCCATGAGATCATGACCTGAGCCAAAGCTAGACGCTCAACTGACTGAGCCACCCAGGCACCCCAGTGTTTATTTACTTTTAAGAGAGAGACAGCACGTGCCCCTGTGCATGCACCCAAGTTGGGGAGGGGCAGAGAGACAGAGAGGGAGACACAGAGTCCCAAGCAGGCTCCAGGCTCTGAACTGTCAGCCCAGAGCCTGATATGGGACTCAAACTCATAGACCGAGAGATAATGACTTGAGCCGAAGTCAGATTCTCAACCAACTAAGCCACCAAGGCACCAACTCTTTTTAATTCTTGGTATTAGTGCTTTGTATTCTTTCTTTTTTCAGTTATCAGTCTAGCTAGGAACTTAATTTGTTGATCTTTTCAAAACACCAATTTTGGCATTTATAATTTTCTCTGTTGTCTTAAAGTTTGTTGATTTCTCTTTTTTTTCTAAATGCTTATTTATTTTTGAAAGAGAGAGAGCATGAGCCGGCCAGAGGCAGAGAGAAAGGGGGACAGAGGATCCAAAGTGGACTTGGGCTGCATCTGCAAGCCCAATGAGGGGCTCAAAATCACAAACCATGAGATCATGACCTGAGCTGAAGTCAGACACTCAACCGAGCCACCCAGGCGCCCCTGATTTCTGGTTTTTTGGAAATTTTTAAAAATTTTTTTAAAGGTTTTATTTATTTTTGAGAGAAAGAGAGACAGAGTGTGAGCTGGGGAGGGGTAGAGAGGGAGGGAGACACAAAATCTGAAGCAATCTCCAGGCTCCAAGCTGACAAGACAGAGCCCGATGCTCATGAACCTCCAGATCATGACCTGGGCTGAAGTCAGACACTCAACTGACTGAGCTACCCAAGTGCCCCTCCTGATTTATGTTTTAACTGCAAACTTTGTGGACAAAGTAGAGTGATCTTTATAAAAACATAATCAGACAATTATTCCCCTACTGAAAACCTTCAGGCATTTCCCATTGTATTTAGGATAAAAGACAAAATTACTACCATATCCCTTAGAGCCCTCAGTGGTCTGGCCTTTGTCTACTTCTCCAACCCCATTTGTTGCTACTCATTCACTCACAAAGTTTCATTCACAGACTTTTGACAATTCCTATACCAACCAAGCTTTTTCCTGTCTGAGGCTATTCTCTTCACCTGGGGTCATTCTACCCCCCACGCTCTGCATGGCTATTTCTTTCTTATCTTCAATGTGTCAGCTTAAAGTATAGCTTATTAAAGAAACAGAAACTTTCCCCTGCAATTCTAAAGTAGCTCTCTAAACCTTATACCCCACAATTATTCTCTATAAAATGATCTATTTACTTAACAAGCACTTTCCATAAACTGTCATAATTTTATTATTAGTTTATGTTTATTGACATGACTGACATCATGGCTAGCAGACTGTAGATTCAGACTGGCTCAATTTGAATCCTAGATCTACCACTTACTGTGTGAATGTGGGCAAGTTATTTGATCTCCCTGGGCCTCCATTATTCCATGTGTAAAAAAGGAATATTAAATAGTACCTATCTTATAGTTGTTGTAGAGCTAGAGTTAAGGCATCGAAAGTGCATAAAACAAAACACGGAAAATAGTAAGTCCTCAGGAAATATGCATGGCCTATTATTTGTCATCGATTTCTAGGGCCTAACACAGTGTCTGTTTTTCAAAGAATGGATGTGAGGAATTGTGTAAAGTGGTCAATTATTCAAGTATGTCAGGTATCACTGGCCCAACTCCTCAAGGCCATGCATTACTCACATAATATAGGCTTTATTATTTGCCATTCATCTTTGCTCAAATTAGCAACAAGACATTTCTTTTTCCTTCTTATTTATTTACTTACTTATTTATTTTGAGAGAGGCAGAGACCGTATGAGCAGGGGGAGGAGCAGAAAGAGAAAGAGAGAGAGAGAGAGAGAGAAAGAGAAGAGAGAATCCCAAGCAGGCTTCACGCTGCCAGCACAGAGCCAAACATGGGGCTTGAACTCATGAAATTGTGAGATCATGGCCTGAGCCAAAATCAAGAGCTGGGTACTTAAATTGGCCGAGCCACTCAGGCACCCCAGTAACAAGACATTTCTGTGAAACAAACCAAATGAATTTCTTACTAAATTGTTCCTCCCATGGTCTATTTGTGCGTTATTTCTCCCTACTGGACATAAGGTCTCCAAAAACAAGGACTGAGCCTTCCTTCTTCCCATCAGGAGACATCACTGAGGACCTATTATGATGGGTGCCATACCCTGTGCTCCTTATAGTAAATGAAGGCATGACTCTGCCCTGGAGAGAACCAGTTGGTGGGGGGGGGGGGGGGGGAGAACACAGGTAAACAGGCAGTTACCATAAGTGTGGTACATACTATATTAGAAAAATACCTGGTGTTAGATGCTATTGGAATTGGACATCCAAATCAGACTATAAGTACAGCTAACAGGTCTCTCAAGGTAAGCCCCCATAATGCTGATATAATGCCTGACACACAATGGATGCTAAATAAATGGATGTTGAATACCCAGGGGGAGAATAGTGTAAGATATTATATATACCAATTAAACCTTCTTTTTTTTTAAGTTTTATTTAGAATGTTTATTTACTTTTGAGAGAGAGCATGAGCCGGCAAGAGGTAGAGAGAGAGGGGGAGCCAGAGGATCCGAAGCAGGTACCAGGCTCTGCACTGACAGCAAAGAGACCAATGTGGAGTTCAAATTTACGAACTTCGAGATCTTGACCTGAGCCAAAGTCAGACGCTTAACCAACTGAGCCACTTAGGCGCCCCTACCCATTAACCTTTCTACCTCCAGATCCAAGAGAACTAGGAGTGGTACTTCACTTAATGCCTAGACCAGACCACTGTCCCATTCTATGGATCAAAGAACAATCCTCACAAAAGGCAGGAAAAGAGTAACAATGGAAATCAAAACAGAAATAGTCCATCTTCAGTGGAAGATAACCTGGCAAGATACACTTTGGGTCATCGATCTGAAATAAATAAAATATAATTATAATCATTTGTGATTCAATAATGTGAATAGTTAAAAAAGAGAAATAATGGTCAAAATATGAATAAAATTTATTTTTAATACCTTATGTAATCTGTAACAGACATAGAATGCAAATTTTTGTTTAAAAATATTTGCAGTCCTCTTTTATTGATAACATAACTGAGATATTTATTTCATACATTTAAATTATCTTGTGATTTGATAACAATATTTAGCTACAGTGTAGCCCAGAAATGAAAATATACAAAATAGTTTCAAAAACACATGTATTTCTACCTGTGGGGTACACTTACAAATCATACAAAGACACATACTCATTTTAAAATAAAGACTTTGAAAATGAAACCAGTTCATCTAATTTTTACTAAGGTATAACAAGAAATCTTTTATGCAAACAAAATTAAAACTGAAGCAGAAGTAACACTTTCGATGTAAGTTTTCTAATGTCCTAAAAATCACATCAATTAGATGGTAACTAGACTACTGTGATCGCTTTGCAGTAAATACAGATCGTTACATTATGCACCTGAAACTAATATATTGTTACATGTCAATTTTACCTCAATGAAAAAAAATTATAAAATTAGAGCAATTAAAATGGTTTGCATTGGTCAAAAAAATCACATCAATTCTACAAATCACTATTTCTGAGGACAGAACTATAATTGTTCCCTTCCCATTTCTGTCATGCTTACAGTAAAAGATAAAAAGTACTATAAACACAGTCAATGGAATTCTTATATTTTAAACCATTTCAATATAAAGGATAGCAATTCAAATCAATTTTATGTTTCTATTTAAGTTTATATTGCACTAAAATTATTTTACATGGAAGAACTATTGATGTATCATGACAAAATACCTTAGATACATTCTTTGACATTCACATCTATATTAATAGATATTTCACAGTCCACTTAAGTAAGTTTTCTAGTATATACCGAATCATCTAACAAAAACAAATCTATAGTGCTAGCCTGTTTTGAGAGCCAAGATATTGAGTAGTTATTATTACTGCCTTTGGGAAATATATGGACTTTAAAGAAGAAATTTAAGTCAGTCATAGTACCTAGAAATAGCATTTGAGCAACACCTGAAAATTCTTCATTTACTGTTGAGCTTCTACAAGGCTAATTTTTAAATACAACATTTATTTTGTTTAAAAACAGAGAAAAAGTGTCAGTCCTTTTATGCAGTGGAGCAGAATTATGAGAAGAGAGATAATGCTGGAATCTAAGCTACTTTTTTCCCCCTACTAATCTCTACGCCTAACAGGGGCTGGAATTTATGACCCCGAGATTAAGAGCCGCATGCTCTTCTGGCTGAGCCAGCCAGGTGCCCCCTAAACTGCGTTTTATAAACATAAAAATTCAGTTCTCATCATTCTGCTGCAATATAACCAAGCCTGTTTATTATGATAATAATAACCAATGTTAGAGTCTTTTAAAATCATGATTATAATTAAAGCTTGGAATTAAAGCATGATAAAGCTAATGGCAACATCTTGAATCACATTTTAAGTTAGTTTTACTCCAAAAAACACTTTAAAACAGTTTCAAATAACCTAACTGATTAGCCAGCATCAGCTTAGGAATTTTCTTCAATGTTCTCAGTTATAACTTTTGGCATCAAAAAGTACAGTAAGCACTTTTGATTTGTGATGAATAAAAAAATCAAGTACTAAAATACCAGTGGTTCCTGTGACTAGGCAAATAGCCCCCTTCAAGTAATGTTCCCCTCAAAATTAAAGTAACATTTTATTTCTCCCTCTGAGAATTTACTCAGGAAAAGTAACCATGATTTTCTTTAGTTGAGGTGAAAAAACTGCTTCATAAGTTCGTATGTCGTAAAAGCCACTGCTTGAGAGGGAATACAGCGAATGTAATTAAGAGACAAGCCGCGATATAGTCCTCTTCGAATTCCATGGTGTCCATAGACGTACTTCATAGTCTCCCACATGGTACTGAAAGACAATGGTTAAGTGATGCCCACTGATAAAGAGACATAAAAGAAGCCAAAATGTCAAGGGCACCTGGTGGCTCAGTCAGTTGAACATCCAACTTCGGCTCAGGTTATGATCACACAGGTTCGTGTCTGATCCCCACACTGGGCTCTGTGCTGACAGCAAGGAGCTGCTTGGGATTCTCTCTCTCTCCCTCTCTCTCTCTGCTCCTTCCCTACTCACCAGATCTTCTGTCTCCCTCTCAGCCCCTCCCACACACAACCTCTTTCCCTTTCTCTCAAAAATAAATAAACATTTATTTTTAAAAAGGCAAAATGTCATCTTGAATATTTTGGAAACCAAGTGTTAAAACAAGCCAAAAATTCACCATAAAATAGCAATTCATTCCAAACAAGTACAAGCATTATGCACAGAATCGCAGGCTCATTAATACAATTTATTTTGTTTGGACTATGTAACATTTACTGGGAATACTATCTCATAAAAATATTTGAAATATTTGTGTCTTTTTTTTGAGGGATGTATATGCACAATTGCCCATCAAGCTTCCATTTCAACTCAAGTTTTATATGACAACTAGCAGATGGTTAGAACTGAGGCTTAAAGGACTCTTAGATTTAAGCAATAAAGACTTTCTAGTTTCAAACAGTGTTCCTTCCTTTCAAACCAACATTTTGGCCTTTGCCTTTCTCTTTTGATAGGCAATCTGGACAAAAATCTTCAAAAAAACCTTTCAGGCAATTCAAAGTCGTGAGCAAATGCTCTGCTCTTCCCCTGAGGAACAACACACCACCAAGAAACCAGAATGATTATAAATCTCTACAGATTATAGAAAACTCTTGAGCTGTGCTGGGTAATGGTGGTAGCCAGTAGCCATATGTGGTCTGTAAGCACTTCAAATGTGCCAACTCCAAATTGAAATGTGCTGTCAGTATTAAATATACCCTGGATTTCCAATACTTAGTATTAAAAAAAGCATGCAAAGTCTTGAGATGAAGTGATAATATTTTTGATATATTAGGTTAAGTTAAAATATTTAATTTTTACTTTTTCAAGATTATTTATTTAAGTAATCTCTACACCCAAGATCAAGAATTACATGCTCCTCAGAATGAGCCAGTCAGGTGCCCCTAAATTAAAATATTTTAAAACAATTTCATCTGTTTTTTTTATACTTTTTTCTTTAATGTGGCTACCAGAAAATTTTAAATTATATAAGTAGCTCACATTATATTTCTATTTAACAGAGCTGCTCTAAAGTGATTTTTACGGGTGCCTGGATGGCTCAGTCGGTTAAGGGGCTGACTCCAGCTCAGGTCATGATCTCACCGCTCATGAGTTTGAGCCCTGCATCGGGCTCTGTGCTGACAGCTCAGACCCTGAATCCTGCTTCAGATTCTGTGCCTCCCCCTCTCTCTGCCCCTCCCGTGCTCATGTTCTCTGTTTCTCAATAATAAATAAATGTTAAAAAGAATCTAAAAAATAGATATTTAATTATTATTACTTTTTTTAAAGTTTTAACATTTATTTATTTTTGAGAGACAGAGAGAGACAAAGCATAAGCAGGGGAGGTGGGGGAGAGAGAGGGAGAAACAGAATCTGAAGCAACCTCCAGGCTCTGAGCTGTTTGTTAGCACAGAGCCCAAAGTGGGGCTCGAACTCACAAAACGTGAGACCATGACCTGAGCTGAAGTCAGATGCTCAACTAACTGAGCTACCCAGCTGCCCTAAAGTGCTTTTTTAATGTATCTACTTTTGAGAGAGAATGAGAAAGAATGTGCATGTATGCACAGCACATGAGTGAGGGTGGGGCGGGACAGAGGGAGAGAGAAAATCCCAAGCAGTCTCAGAGCTGTCAGCATAGAGTCTGACTCAGGGCTCAGTCTCCCAAACCATGAGATCATGACCTGAGCCAAAACAAGAGTCGGACACTTAACCAACTGAGTCACCCAGTTGCCTCTAATGTGAATTTTTAATCAATTTTTATTTATTTATTTTGAATAACCTCTACACCCAACATGAGGCTCAAACTCAGGAACACAAGATCAAGAGTTGCACGTTCTTCCAACTGAGCCAGACAGGTGCCCCTAAAGTGAAATTTTTAATAGGGGTTGGGACTTGGGGCACCTGAGTGGCTCCATCAGTTAAGCATCGACTTCTGCTCAGGTCATTATTTCACAGTTTATAAACTCAAACCCTGCTCTGGGCTCTTGTGCTGACAGCTCAGAGCCTGGAGCCTGCTTTGGATTCTGTGTCCCCTCTGTCTCTACCCAACCCCTGCTTGTGCTCTGTCTCTTGTCTTTTAAAAATGAATATTTAAAAAAAAAGGATTGGTACTAGATTAAGAGCTTGTAAATTTACCAAAGTATACTATGGAATATCTGGACTACTGGTAAGACCACAGTCCTATCTCTATACTTACTTTAAACATTACATTTCCTAAAGAAAATCAACAATGACAAATGGAGAACTTACAGGCACTTTTCAAATTCTGGAAGAACAGTTCCTAATTGCATTCGCCGACGAGTTACATCAAATGGGTAGCTAAAAGAAGAAAAAGGCAGAAGGACTTAAAAATGATTTTTAGTGTTCTACTCAACAATTATTGAATACAAAGCGCTACATGTTATTTCCCTAGGAAATAATATGTTCTTATGCCTTTATTGTTATGTCTAATGTAGGAGTCAGGACATAAGCACATGAATAAAATCAAACAGCAATACAGAGGTCTTGCCTTTATTTATGTGGTTCTAGTGGGTTAGATGATTCTCTCTCATCACGAAAATATAGAGTTCTATTTATTCCTCAAGGCCAAATTCAATATCATTTTCTGAAGAAACAAACTGGGTATTTTTCATTGTTGGAACCCTAAGACATGGTTTCTCAACTTTGGCACTATTGACATTTTAGGTTAGATAATTCTTTTTTTTTTATGTTTTATTATTTACTTTTGAGAGAGAGAGACACACACACACACAGAGTATGAGTGGGAGAGGATCAGAGAGAGAGGGAGACACAGAATCAGAAGCAGGCTCCAGGCTCCGAGCTGTCAGCACAGAGCCCGATGCGGGGCTTGAACCCACGAACTGTGAGATCATGACTTGAGCTGAAGTTGGCTCAGCCCAATCGACTGAGCCACCCAGGCGCCCCCAGATTAGATAATTCTTAGGTGTGGGGGTCTCTCCTGTTCACTGTAGGATGTTAAGTGCATCCCTGACCTCTGCCCACTATGTGCCAGTAGCCCCAGCTGTGACAACCAAAATTGTCTCCAGACATTAATAAATGTCCACTGGAGGCAAAATCACCCCTAGTTGAGAACCACTACTCTAAAAGTATTCAGTAAGTCCCCTTGTATACAGTAGACCAACAAAAAATGTTCCTTAAAGTCAAAAATTAACAATACAGATATTGCATTTAGAGGATAGAGAAAATTCTATGTTAAGATGGGCACCTGGGTGTCTCAGTCAGTTGAGCGTCCAACTCTTGGTTTCGTCTCGGGTCATGATCTCATAGTTCATGAGTTTGAGCCCCACACTGGACTCTGTGCTGACGGTACAGGGCCTGCTTGGGATTCTAGCTCTGCTCCTTCCCTACTCATGCTCTCTCTTTCCCTCTCTCAAAATAAATAAACTTAGAAAAAAATAAAAAAATAAAATGCCTGAAATGAAATATATAAAAGGAATCTCTCTTAGGAGTGAGCCCTGAGGTGATTTAAAAAAATTTTTTTAACATTTATTTATTTTTTAAGGAGAGAGACACAGAATATGAGTGGGGGAGGGTCAGAGAGAAAGGGAGACACAGAATCAGAAGCAGGCTCCAGGCTCTGAGCTGTCAGCACAGAGCCCGATGCAGTGCTCGAACTCACGAACTATAAGATCTTGACCTGAGCCAAAGTCTGCTGCTTATAAGACTGAGCCACCCAGATGACCCCAGGAATTATTTTTTAATGGGGTAGTGAAAGGAAGAAACTTTGTCAGAATTAAGGAAACAAAAACCTCAATCTGAAAAATTCCATTTCCAAGCTGGAGTAGAAGGAACTGGTTAGTAGAAAGGAGAAAATGCAAGAAGACAAGGTACAAGGATTAGAACAAGGGAAAGAACAATGGGAAAGAAAGAAAATAGCATCCTAGGCAATGTTCTACAGTAACAAATGGTAAGACATAGTGACTATTTGGGTATGTACAATGTGAAAAATGATTTCAAGGTATTATTAGGGCTAGAAAATTCATGGTTATCAATAACAAATTAGAAAGCTGGGAGTTGAGGATTGTCACCAAGAGGAAAAGAAGGAATTAATATCCGAACTATGGACTTTGCACTGATGGTAGAAGTCCAAGCAGAAATATCCAAGAGGCTGCTACAGAAGTAATGGAGAGTCAGCAATGGAGATTTAAATACAATTTGTTATCTGTGCAGAGATGACTGCTGAAACCATAAAGATAGATGAGCTATTCTACATATTTATGGTAAGAGCATAGGACTAAAGTCAGGCTGGGCCTTAAAATATTGGCATGGATAGGTAGAAAAAGGAAGATATGAATCAGCAGGCTACCTGAAAAGGTGAGGGTGGAAGGTGGAAGGCCAAGAGAGATACCGTTACAAAAACGAAGAAACTAGAACAATTGGAAGGAACCAAAAGAACTGAGAGGAAGCCTTTGGATCTGGTAAGAGTTAATGGGTGTAGAATACAGTTTAAGAAAAGAAATGGGAAAGAAAAGATTCTAAGGGTCTAAATAGGAAGTGAGTAGTAAAGAAAAAAGGTAGTAAAAGCAAAAAGAGAATCAAAATAGCTAGAGGTGATCATATTTCCACAGATGAGCAAAGTTCCACAGCCAGGTTGCCAAAAGTAAACCACCACCTTTTCCTCTTTTCCTTCAACCTAGTATGATCTGCTTCCACACACAAGTACACTGAATCTGCTTTCACAAAAGTAATCCTTGATTATAAAATCCAATGAACACCTTATTTTTCAGTACTTAATTTGCCTTTTATTTTCCACTGGATACTCTTTTTTATCCATGTGACAATACTACATCCTGTTTTTCAGGATATTCCTCAGTCACAGAAAGCTTTTCTTCTTGTTCCTGAACAGTTTCTGCTTCTTAGTGTTCCAGCCTCTTTTTATCTCACCTACCCAATCTCTCTTGAGCTAGATAAATCCTTTGAAGCCACTTTTTCAATTACAATATAGTAATACCTTTATATTCAGTAAATGTCTCAAAACCTAGTACATTGTCTGACACAAAGGAGGCCTTCAAGATTTAATGCAAGACAAGTGCCTCTTGGGAGACCTGGGTGGCTCAGTCAGTTGGGTGTCCGACTTTGGCTCAGGTCATGATCTCGTGGTTCATGAGATTGAGCCCCGCATTGGGCTCTGCTATCAGCACAGAGCCCACTTCAGATCCTCTTTCTCCTCACTTTCTGCCCCTCCTCCATTCGTTCATTCTCTCTCTCTCTCCCCCAAAAATAAACATTTAAAAAACTGTATTAGAAAAAATAAAATGAATTATGCTGAAAATCAAGATTGAGAAACTGCCATTTGATTGGATTAAGTTGATGAAGAAACTTACGATATCGTCTGTGCTATTGCTCCAGCAACACCACCACAAAGTAAGTTTATGTGGGTTTTCAAAACTAAGACATTAGGATTGTCTGATGAAGGTCTGCCAAGAATGGTAGGGGCATAGGAAAGCCCAACACTCTTTAAGGTACCAAAAGTAAAAAATGAAACACCTGAAAAACAAAATATAAATTCATCATGATGCTTAACATTACATGAACCATGAAGACACCATTATTCATAATAACCAATTAATTCAAGGAACAAACTATACATTTCCTGATTTCTGAAAGAAAAAAGCTTAATTAATGTTTATAAATAACCTAAAGATGATAAGATAACCACCTATAACACACTAATATATACTTCAGTTTACTGAATAAAGGCCATAGTTGGGTACAAATGCCAACTTATATATTAATAGAATTAAGTAGTTTTCCAAGGATTCACATTACTAAAAGTTAAATTCATGATTAATAATTACAAGTAAATATGACAACTTAAATTCACAATAACAGCGATGGTGATAAGATAAAAACAAAACATTCAGAAGTGACAAGGAATTATTATTTTAACTCAGTGCCCAATTTTGTCTATAAGGAAAAGTTGTAACTACAAGAAAAATGTACATATTGAATCACAAAACACATGAAATCTAAGAAATACTAAATTATCAATAATATGCACTTAGTGCTTGCTGAATATTTACCTGATTTTATAATAGACCCATTAAAGTCTCACGTTAACAAAATGAAGAACAGAATTCAAGCAATCCTATCATCTGAGCATCATCTGCTGAATTTTAAAATATATTTAAAATATACTTGATGCTTAACAAGAAATAAGCACTAACAAAAATTCAGTCTAGAATACCTCAATGTATGCATTTATTCTTTATAGAAAATTCTTAAAACTTTATAGCATTTTTGAAATGACAGTATACAATTTTTTTCACATTTTAAAACTTTTTATTTTTATTTCTTATAATTTTTTTGTTTTTTTATTTAAATAGTTTATTACCAAGTTGGTTTTCATATAACACCCAGTGCTCTTCCTTGCAAGTGCCCCCCTCCACGACAATCACAGTATACAAGTTTATAATATTCATACACTTTTATACTTGGGAAACCTATTCTAAAGACTTAATCTAAAATCCGAAAAAGTTCACAATGGTGAAATTCACAGTATATTAAATGTAAGTTAAAAAAATTAGAAATACCTAAATGATGTTGAATGGTATTTTAGTGAAATATGACACAACCAATAAAAATGACATTTGTGAAGAGTGCTGAAATGGGACTCTTGGGAGTATATACATACTATACATACTATACTAACTTAAAATATATATATATAACTATATACATACTATACATACTATAACTAACTTAAAATATATTTTAAAAACAAAAAACATAAGATAATAGAACAAAGACTTAAAGAGTTCTTCCAGCATAATGGCTATCTAGGTATTCTGAATGACTTTGTTGTCATTGATATGGGGCTTCCAAAAAGGATGAGAAGGTCTCCAAGAATCCAGTACCACCACCGATCGAAAACATAAGCCAGAGCTCGTTTGGGGGTTGTGGACGCATGAGACAAGTGAAGCGACTCTACATATTGATGCCAATAGCAGCAAAGCTATTGAGATGGATCTTGCAATGGGGCCTACAGAAGATGGAATCACTGGGTCTGAAACTCAAGAGATTAAGATCAAGTAATTGACTCATAATTAAAGACCACCAACCATAGGAGGAGGCAAATAAATTCATACATTTATAAAAGAGTGGGTAAGAGCTTGGCAAAATAAATGAACAAGAAGGAAATATTTAAAAAGATAAAAAGAAAAGCCACAGGTGAAAATCAAATAGCAAGGTATAGAAACAAGTACAAATGTATCACTAATCACAATAACTATCAGTTGAAATAACTGGCAATTAAAGATTTTACAGACCAGATTTTTAAAAATATCCAGTTATACAATGATTTCAAAGGAAATACCTAAAACATAAAGATATGAAAAAGTAAAAAACAAAAGGATGAAAAAAGAAATACTAGGCAAATATTAACTTGGATCTGTTCAAAAACTAATTATGGGTTGAGGGGAGGGGGCAGGGGTTTGAACAATAATAATATAGTAAATGATATTAAGAAACTTTTTTATGGGCTCCTGGGTAACTCAGTTGGTTAAGCGTCCAACTCTTGGTTTTGGATCAGGTCATGATCTCACTGTTCATGACCTTGAGTGCCACATCAGGGCTCTGTGCTGACAATGCAGAGCCTGCTTGGGATTCTCTCTCTTCCTCTCTCTCTCTCTGCGCCCCCCCATCACACTCTCTTTCTCAAAATAATAAATGAACTTAAAAAAAGATTTTTTAAAGCTCATAATAGTGTATGGCTATGCTTTTTTAAAAAGCAGAGAGAGGCATCTGGGTGGCTCAAATGGTTAAACATCCCACTTTGGCTCAGGTCATGATCTCAGAGTTAGTGGATTTGAGCACAGCATTGGGCTTTGTGCTGACTGCCTGGAGCCTGCTTCTAATTCTGGGTCTCCCTCTCTCTCTGCCCCTTCCTCACTTGTGCTCTGTTAATCTCTCTCCCTCTCAAAAATAAATAAAACATTTAAAAAATATAATAAAATAATTAAAAAGCATACAGAACTGAATACTGATACTGTGGATTTGTTTTAAAACAATTTGGGATGAGAGCAGAGGGAGTATTTAAGGGCACAGATGAAATAAGACTGATCCTGAGTTGATTAGTTTTGAAGGTAGGTCATAGGTGCATGGTGACTCATTATACTATTGTCTACTTTTGAATACATTTGAATTTCCAAATTTTAAGTAAAAACAATTAACAAAATAATAAACTCATGGGATGCAGCTGAAGCAGAATTTAGTGGGGGGGGGAACCCACATTAGGAATTAAAAAAAAACCCTGAAGATTGAAAATGAAACAAGTAAGCATTCAACTGAAGAATAAACCCGAGGAAGAAGGAGACATTTAAGAAAGGAACAAGAATCGATGAAATGGATAATAAAGGTAGACTAGAGAAGAAAACGAAAGTCAAAATTGATTCTTTGCAAAATCTAATAACTGATCAAAAAAATAAAAATGAAAAAAGGAGCATGACAATAGAGCAGATATAAAAAAAGATATGAAGGGGCACCTAGGTGGCTCAGTCGGTTGAGCATCTGGCTTTTGCTCAGGTCATGATCTCACGTTCGTGGGTTTGAGCCCTGTGTCAGGCTCTGTGCTGACAGTTAGCTCAGAGCCCAGAGCCTGCTTCAGATTCTGTATCTCCCTCTGTCTCTGACCCTCTCCTGCTCACGCTGTCTCTCTCCCTCTCTCTCTTTCAATAAATAAAAACATTTAAAAAAAGATATGAAAAAATAAGGGAAATCTTTTGCTAAAAAATTAAAAATTAATACAAAAAGATCAAATTCAAAAGGGTAAAGAAAGGTATGAATTACCAAAAATGGTTCACAAAAAATAGAAAATCTGAATGGTCCTACAACCATTTAAGAAGTTAAATCAGTATTTAAAAAATCATCCACAAAGAAAACTTTCAAGAAACAGATAATTCTAATCATTTTATAGAGATGGAATATGAGAAAATACTCAACTCATTTATGAGATCTATATAACATTGATACCCAAACCACATAAGGATATTACAAGAAAAGAAAATTACAAGAAATCTCATTTAAGAATATAAATGTAAAACTTATTTTTTTTTTAAATGTTTATTTTTGAGAAAGGGACAGAGTATGAGGGGGGAGGGGCAAAGAGAAGGAGACACAGAATCCAAAGCAGGCCCCAGACCGAGAGCTATCAGCACAGAGCCTGATACTGGAACTCATGAACCATGAGACCATGAACTGAGCCAAAGTTGGATGTTAACCAACTGAGCCACCAACGTGCCCCTAGATATAAAACTTCTAAAAACAATGAACAAACTTAATCCAACAGGATATTAAAAGGTTATTATGTCATAGCCAATTTGGGTTGATCTTAGAACCTCTATTAATACATATATCATATTAACAGATTAAAGGAGAAAGCCATATGATCACCTCCATAAATGCAGGAGAGGGTGCCTGATAAAATTCAACACCAATTCAGGTAAAAATTCTTACTAAAACTTCCTTAATGTCATAAATGAACATTAAGCTAAATGAAGTATTACAAACAGTCCCTTTAAAACCATTAACAAGCCAAAATGCCCAGTATTATCACTTCTATTCACTGCTGCACTGTAGGTTCTTAGCTACTACAGTAAGTGAAGATAAACATAAATAAATAAAGAAGGATTAGAATGGAAATAAGAAAAATGATATTATGTGGACAGGATACAATTGCCCACATAGGAAACCCAAAACATCTACAAGTAACACGGTGGCTGGTATAACACCAAGAAGCAAGATAACAACTAGCTATTAGATTATATAAAGTTAAATCAAGTAATAAACTGAGAATATAATTTTCTAAAAGACACAATACAACTTATACTGTGCCTATAAATATTTGTAACAAAAGTGTCCCAGAACTGTATAACATTTCATTCAAAATTCCAACAAGTGTTTTCATTCAACTCCAAAATGGATTTTAAAATGTGCGAGAAATAGGGGTGTCTGGGTGGCTCAGTCGGTTAAGCATCCAACTTCAGCTCAGGTCATGATCTCACTGTTTGTGAGTTTGAGCCCCACATCAGGCCTTCTGCTGACAGCTCAAAGCCTGGAGCCTGCTTCAGATTCTGTGTCTCCCTCTCTCTTGGCCCTTCCTCTGCTCACACTCCGTCTCTCTCTCTCTCAAAAATAAGTAAACATTAAAAACATTTTAGAATATAGGAACTATAGGATAACTACAGTTCCTACATTCCCCCCTCCCAAAAAAAAAGCACAAGGTAAAGGGACTTGTCCTACTGAATATAAAGACTCATAAAACTGCACTCTATTCTTATTTTTACAAGTAGCATTGTAAAAAAAAAAAAAGTAGCACTGTAGATCACTGGTGGGGAAAGGAGGGACTATTTAATAAATGGTGCTGGGTCAAATGGTTCTCCTTAGGGAAGAAAGAAATAATTCCAGAGGGAATTGGGGCTTAAATACAAAATGCTAAAATTTAAAAATCATTCTGAAAAAAAAAAAAAAAGATCATGATTCTGCCAAACTTGAAAATACCTGCATATGGAGCCATTCCTAATATAGTGGGCATCAGGCCTCTGTAAAATCCAAGGAAACCTCCTTCCTTTAGAATGAAGAAAAATTAGAAGTGAGATTACATTGTGTTTATTATGATAAACATCAAAAAACAAAAGCATACATTACAATGAAAAAAATTATTCTGGGACCCACCCTGAAACACAGATGTGTCACAATCATTATTAACATCAATAACTATAAATAAAAGAGTTTATATAACTTTCAAAATATTTTTCTAAATATATAAGGAAACAATACAGGGGCACCTGACTGGCTCAGTCAGTAGACTGTGCGACTCTTAATCTTAGTCATGAGTTCAAGCCCCATGTTGGACATAAAACTCACGTTAAAAACAACCAAAAAGACACAGAATAAACGAGAAAAGTAAATGTGAAATACCTTTGCATAAATTGTTTTGAATGCATGAATAATTCCTGTGTAAGTGTGCTCCCCTTTCACCTGGAATGCTAGGCGCACTCTAACCATGTCAAGAGGGTAAGTACAGATAACTGCTGTCATACCTGGAAAAGAGGAAAAACTTAAAAATTCAATAGAAAATATGTATCTCTTTCCTATCATTAGTAGTGTTCTCAAAATATACTTATGATGAAAATCCAATGCAATCAAAAGTGTTATTACTTATAGAATTAAATCATAATATTGTAAGTTGAAAAACAACCTTGTGAGCAAAGGGTCAATTTATAAACTCTTTTGAAATTCTTCCCACTGTGAAGTATTATTAACACCAAAATAGTACAGTGCAGGTGTATCATGAGTATGTATGTATGTATGTGAGTATGTATGTATATATGTAAGTATGTATGTATTTATTTGAGAGAGATACACACACATGTGAGTGGGGGAGGGGCAGAGAGAGAGGGAGACACAGAATCTGAAGCAGGTCCCAGGCTCTGAGCTGTCAGCACAGAGCCTGAGGCAGGGCTCAAACTCACGAACCATGAGATCATGACTTGAGCCAAAGTCAGATGCTTAACTGGTGCCCCCATGAGTATTTTTTTTAAATTCTACTTCTTGTCTATTCCCAGGTAAGATACCAGAAAGGAAAAACTATCCCCTAGCACTAGGCAAGATATTTGACTTTTTATTTATTATCTCTAATCCTAAAATGAAAAGATCTTTACCTACCAAAGGAACTTTTTTAAGTTTATTTTTTATTTATTTTGAGAGAGAGAGGTGGGTGGGGGGACATGAGAGTGAGTTAGAGCAGGGAAGAGACAGAGAGATTGAGGGAGAGAGAAAATTCTAAGCAGGTTCCTCGCTGCCAGCGCAGAGCCCAACGCAGGGCTCAATCTCATGAACCATGAGATCATGACCTGAGTCAAAATCAAGAGTCAGATGCTTAACCAACATACATATCTACTTGTACATATACATACAAGTATATTATTATCTTTTTTAAATTTTTTGTTTACTTTTTAGAGAGACAGAGAGAGAGAGAGTCAGAACAAATGGGGGAGGGGCAGAGAGAGAGGGAAACACAGAATCTGAAGCAGGATCCAGGCTCTGAGCAGCAGACAGCACAGAGCCCGATACAGGGCTCAAACTCATGAACCGTGAGATCATAACCTGAGTGGAAGTCGGATGGTTAACTGACTGAGCCACCCAGGTGCTCCATCTATGATGGACACTTGAACTGCTTCCCTAATTTGGCTATTGTAAATAATGCTGCAATAAACATAGGGGTGCATACATCTTTCCAAATTAATGTTATTGTATTGTGTGTGTAAATACACAATAGTGAAATTACTGGATCATGTGGATTTACTGGAATTACTGGATCAAATTCTATTTTTAATTTTTTCTGGTACTTCCATGCTGTCTGCAACAGCATGCACCAGTTTGCATTCCCATCAACAGTGCACAAGGGTTCCTTTCTTTCCACATCCCTGCCAATACTGTTTTTTGTTTTTAGAGAGCTATACAGAAAGAGAGTGCATGTGCGCAAGTGGGGGGGAAGGGTGGCAGAGAGAGAGGGAGACAGAATCCCAAGCAGGCTCTGCACTGCCAGCATAAAGCTTGATGTGGGGCTTGAATTCAAGAACACATAAATCATGAGATCAGACTTGAACTGAAATCAAGAGCTGAATGCTTAACCAAATGAGCTACCCAGATGCCCCTCTTGAGTTTATTTTAGCCATTCTGACAAGTGTGAAGTGAAATCTCATTGTGGTTTTGATTTGCATTCCCATGATGAGTGATGTTGAGCATCTTTTCATGTGTCCAATGGCCATTTGTATGTCTTCTTTCAAGAAATGTCTGTTCGTGTCTTGGTCCATTTTTTAAATTAGATTATTTGGGGGTTTTTTGTGTGTTGAGCTGTATTGGTTCTTTAAGTATTTTGGATACTAACCCTTTATTGGATATATCATTTGCAAATATCTTCCCTCATTCAATAGGTTGTCTTAATTTTGTTGATAGTTTCATTTACTATGCAGAAGCTTTTTATTCATTTTTTATTTTATTTTTAAGTGATCTCCACATCCAACATGGAGCTCAAATTCACAATCCCAAGATCAAGAGTCACATGCTCTACTGACTGTGCCAGCCAGGTGCCCCCAAAAGCTTTTTATTTTGATATAGTCCCAATAGTTTATTTCTGTTTTTGTGAGAATCTTCTATTTTTGTAAAATGCCAAAGAAATGTATGTTCAGTGTAGAAAAATTAGACAAAATAGATAATAAAAATTAAACATATATTCATCCACCACTAACTACCTACATATAAAATATCCCGAACCTTTTTAAATGTGCATTTATACACATGTAAATACACACACACAGTTAAAACTTATGATAATAATATAATTCTGGGGCAGCTGGCTGGCTCAGTCAGTAGAGCATTTGACTCTGGATCTTCAGGTCTTGAGTTTAAGCCCCACTTTAGACATAGAGACTACTAAAAAATAAAAAATAAATTTAAAACATAATTTTAAGATGTAGTTATATTTTGTGGTCAATTTTTCTACTGTACATTATATTATGAACATCTTTCCATGTGAGAAAAACATCACCTCCATGTACCAAAATTTATTAAAACAATCCTCTTAACATTTAGGTTGTCTAACCTAATTTTATATATGCTCCATTATTTGTCACATGATATTGCAATACTGAACAAGATTTTGGTTAATGATCTTATAACTAAATATTTTTGTGCATCATTTCTATTATGGATAAATTCCTAAAACAGAATTATTAGGTCAAAGAGTAAAGCTTTTATTTTTTTTTTTAATTCTATTTAGTTAATATATGGTAAAATTGGTTTCAGGTGTAAAAGAGTAAGACTTTTAATAGAAATTGTCTTCCAGAAAGATCATGTCAATTTATAATGTCAGCCACTGGAATAAAAGTCCTATTTTCCTGTCTTCTCAGGAGTACTAGATAATTATTAGACAATTAGAATATTCAACTATTGGACAATTTGCCCAACATTTGATGGATAAGAAGCATTCTCTCTGTGTTATTTTGGCTTCTTTCTCATTTGACTTTTTCTTTTTACCTCTTTTCTTTTTGAGGTTTTATAACTTTGACCCTCAGCTGTGAGTTTGTATCCACATTTTTGATTGTACAGATTTTTTTAAAGTAGTGACAGATTTTTGAAAGTACTTACCTGTTTGGTACAGAGGTAACCAAGACTTATAGCTTTTTTTTTTTTTTAATTAATTAATTAATTTATTTATTTATTTTTTTAATGTCCTTTATTTTTGAGAGACAGAGAGACAGTGCGAGGAAGGGAGGGTCAGAGAGAGAAGGAGACACAGAATCTGAAGCAGGCTCCAGGCTCTGACCTAGCTGTCAGCACAGAGCCCGACGCGGGGCTCGAACCCACGAACCATGAGATCATGACCTGAGCTGAAGCCGGCCGTTTAACCAACTGAGCCACCCAGGTGCCCCACCTATAGCTTCTTTGATGAATCTTCATCCTCATTATATTTTCTGAACAACCTCAAATGGGTACCGTGTGAGGGACATTCCTTATTCCTTTGGCCCAGACAGTTTTGTTGAGCCTGTCAAACATGTGTACCTAGAGTTCCCATCTCCTTCAGGGCAAACTTCTGGATCTCTTTGAGTACAGGAGGCACACGCTTCCTGAAGCCTACTCCATGGAATTTCTTGTGGATGGTAAGGATGTGTTCCGTAGTCACTACCTTGTGGTCAGCAGAACAGACTTATTTTCACAACCCCTCTTTGCAGAGCCATTCTGGGCCCAGGTTGGAAAGGAAGAGTGCAAGGTATTATCATGACTTCCTTTTTCTAAATAGGCTTCTTTTTTTTTTTAAGATTTTATTTTTAAATAATCTCTACACCCAACATGGAGCTCAAACCTACAATTCCAAGATCAAGGGTCATACACTCCACCAACTAAGCCAGACAGGCGCCCCTCTATGTAAGCTTTTAATACCACCTTTTAAACTGGATAAATTCGTCTTTTTATTAGTCTT